>LOJH01019663.1:0-17488 GCA_001685095.1 Ellobius talpinus | reverse complement strand
ACAACCATCTGTAATGAGATCTGGTGCCCTCTACTGGCCTATAGGATATATGTATACATAATAAATAAATATTTAAAAAGTTTACTTTAAAAAAATACTGTGAAACATGATGTGAAGTACTAGCTCCACTAACAGAGTGGTCCTCTGAAAGCTACCATTACTGGTGCTATAGTCAATAACATGCACCTTAACAAGGACTTCAAAATCTATTAACAATTTACCCAGGAAGCTGGCCTTAAGGAGAAGCTAGGTAGGTACTTGTCCTTTAGAAATAACAACCTACATTACAATTTTCTGTTTCTCTTTGATGGGTTGCTTTATCAGCCATGTTGGAAGACATATATCTACCCAAACTATTCCATTTAATTCACCAAGGGATTTTAAAACTAACCTTTTTGTCTGTTTGGTTCATGATTAGATTTTAGTGGGCACCAGGATCTGGTTTGTGGCTCCAAGCATTCTACATGTTGGGAATGGGGTGTTTGTTCTAGAAGCTACCCTTTCTGAGGGTCCCATCAGTTCTGCCAGTATCTCCTCCTCCTGCCAATGTGAGCTTCACTGTGAGTGCCACGTGTCTAGACTTCTAAACCACATCTCTTCTCGTAACAAGTGCTTCACAATACCTATGCTGAATGAATTAAGCATACAAAACGTTATATTTCGATCTTCAGGGGCCAGCAAGACTCCTCTTCAAGTACTAAATGGAAAATTTAACTCCCCTCATTGCTATTTTAAAGCTTAGGAAACATGAATCTATTATAAAATGTATTCTTTAAATAATCATTGAAAACCACTTTTGTTAGTTCTAAAAATGCCACTTAAAACATAAAGCTCAAACTACTGGAAACTGATTTAAAAGCCCAACAGATGGAAACAATGTTTTGTTTTGTTTTTTCTATAAAACCATACTGTGGAGCAACAGCAGATTTCCTTACATCTTCTGACACTAGTCACATAGTACTGTTATTTAAATATAATTCTCAGATCTGGCTAGATAGAGTCACCAGCCAATGAAATGTTGAAGCAGACCTACCAGAAATGTATTGTTTAGATAGATAATCCACTTAAGAAGTCAGAATACTGATCATTCTACCATGGTAGGAACAAAATATAAGTCACAGATTGTTTCATTCCTGCTGTGGAAACAAGTCCAAGTCCAAAGTGGGGGGAAAAATCCAATGTGGTAGCCCTAAGTCATTCTTTGTCAACATCCAAACGCACAATGGGTTTGGTCTTCTGAGTTCCCTTCTGTATATGGCTTGTGGGCCTATCTAGATCTGAATACAAGTCCACTGGGGTGGTTGAGGGACCTTTATTAACTCACACTTGCCAGGATGTGAAGTAGAAATATTAACCACACTCTCATGCTTATTATGAAGAGCATATTAGGAAACCCATATTAACTGCAAGTCATAATACCGTTCCCCTGTTGAAGATGTCATTTTAAATAGTTTTCTTTTCCTTTGAAAAACAGACAATAACAGCTGTGGATTAATTAGCCTAACAGAAACAGCTAAAATCACTAGATATGGTTTTGTTTTGCAGAACTTAAATAAGGAAAGGTATCTAGTACTGGCTATTCTTTTTTCATAAGACTTTTTTTTCAATTTTCAGGATGTTTTTGTCTCATCTTAGAAGCTATTACATACAAAAATATTGATACCAGGGGAAAAAGAGAAAGGACAACATAATAAACCATATTTGTCGGGGTTCTGGAAATTTGTTTTGCAATTGAAATCGCTCTTCCCCTTGAAAATCGAATAAACAGGAGTCTTATCCTAAACATAGGGTAGATAATGACTATCTTAGAGAAGAATTTATCTCTCATGTGTGACTATATCATCAAATTAAATATTTTAAAGAACTTTTAAAGGTATTTATCTTGTTGGAGGAGCGCCTTTGTATTTCCTCAAAGGGTAGATGTATTTGATGGAAACTTTCCTCCTGTCTCCACAGCCAAAAAGTAAACAAACAGTCTTAGAGCCATAAAAAGGCAATTTGCAACAGAAGAATATGTGAAATACACCCCTACTTTCCCCTTAAATGTGTTCTTCTGGTCATTTTATCAAATTGCCAGCATCCAATATAAACCATTTGGGAGAGTGTTTGGCACAGCAGTCTCCTCTAGAGTTACAGCTGAAAATAGCATTAACCACAGTAGACTCAAAGTCCACTGAAACACGTCAGAAACCAGTAAAGAATATTGTTCTAATACAGGCAAAGTATCCGGAAATGCAGAAGCTGAATTCTAAGAAATACCTCCATGTTCTAGCACCTTGACCTCACTTGCTCAGGGCTTAAAGCTCGTCACCCTATTAAGGATGCTCTAAGTATAATGATGAAGTATCTGGCTGATTACTTCACTGAGATGGCTATACAACTATGTCAAAAGTTACAAAATATGATTTAATTAGACTATGTCTCCCACTTATTTCAAATAAAGATGGCAAACTAGTCTACATTTCTATAGTTCATGAAGATGTCCTAACCCTTACTTGTTTGTTACATCAGTGCTCTATTCAAACACTTCCTCTCCTTCAGTCTTCCAATCGCTACATTTCTCTTAGTCCATTCAGTCAGATTCAAACCCTACAACTTCTGTTTGCATGTTGTCTTAAAGTCAAATCAGCTCAAGTCCTGTCCCCTTCACATTGACTGAAGAGTCTGCAACCTGATCAGCTCTGTCCTAAGTTGAGACTATAAGCAATCCCTTCAGTCTCTTTATTGCCGTCTGCTCACTCTTCTAGAAGACAAAACTCAACAGTCCCTAAAATACAGTAATTCCCACGGCTCATGAAATCACTCCCCAGGCTTAGACATTCTACCATGGTAGGAACAAAATATAACCTACCTGTAAAGTGAGTCACAGATTGTTTCATTCCTGCTGTGGAAACACATTTCCCTGGAATGTGTGTAAGGGGGAGAGGTCCACTAACAAACTGGTCTCCTACTACAGATACAGACTTATATTACCTCACATTGCATCTATGTTGTAATGCCTGTTTTTGTTCATTGTATTAGGTTATGAAGGAGGATATCCTAGATATGAGGAAATATATGCTGAAATATGTAAACAAATGGGATACTATCAACTTTCAAATGGCTCAAAATATAAAATATAAACAATGTAAATGGTAAGCAGATGATACTTAAATGGATGAATAAAAGTTAACATCACTGTGATTTATAAGTTTAAACTTATTTCAAATGAAATAATTAAAATTTTAAAAATTATATAAGATTAAACGAGTTAGTTAAAAGACGAACTTTGTGCAAGTGTTGTAAGATTTTCATGGTTTATGGAACAGCTGCGGATTGTCATAACCACTTGGTACACAGAAGAAAGAAAATGGATTTGAAAAAGCCCCCCCACCTGCCCACTTACTAATGAGCCGTCCTGAACGTACATTTTTCTACCGTCACAACTGTGCTGTGAGAACCAAATGGCATAAGTCTGGCATGCCTTTAAAACTGTAAGGTACTGTCTGAGCATGCTCTATTGTTTTTAAAGGAGCTGTTATCTAGAAAAATTACCACAAATTCCAGTGGTATTCAAAGAAATAAGATAGTGAAATGACTATACTAAACGGTTGCATCAACTACCACTTAGATTCACAAATGGATTAACAAACTTTGCAAATGTTTTTCCTTTCTGTTTTAGTTATTAATGACTCTTCTGTTACTCTGACAAAAATACATGACAGAAGAAACTTAAAAGATTAATTTCAGCCCATGGCTTAAGAAGAAATTCAGTTCATAAAGGCTGCAAGACCACGTGGCAGCTGCCCAGTCTTGTCCCGTCAGGGAGCAGAGAGAAACGAATGCTGGTCATGTTTTCTCCTTTTTATTCGGCCTGGACCAACCCATGAGTATCATACCACACACATTCAGGGTGGCCCCTTCCTCCTCAGTTAAATATCTCACAGACACATCTAGAGGCTTGTCTCCTAAACCCTGTCACATCGAAAATCAAGATTAAACACCACAAAAACTGGGCAACTGAAGAAAGCTGGGAGTGGGACAAGTGGCCCTCCCCAAGGAAGAGCACCAACTACTTAACCAATGCCAGTCAGCCCTGAAAACATACATACAAATAACATATATGAACCAATAAAGTAATATTTAGAAATATATATGCACATACATATACATATATGAATGCAATAACAACTAGTGAAAAAAGAGATCATGAACTTGGAAACAGCAGAAAAGGGTATATTGGAAGGTTTGGAGAGAAGGAAAGGTGAAAAATGTAATTATATTAATCTTAGAGAGAGAGATTAACCACCCAAAGTAATTGAAAGAACTTTTCCTAAAGCAGAATCTCTATTGCACTGTCCTAAGTTAAATGAGAGCCTTATCTGCTACAGTATTGACCCTTAGTTCAAAAGTATCTACAATACTGACTTCAGTGACTAGAAAGACAAATTATTTTTTTTCTCAAATGTGTAGCTCAAAATACATGTGCTTAAAGTACCTATCAATCCAAGCTTCTCAAGCCCAGTACATGCTCATTAAGACAGAGCCCAGCATCCTAAGAGATCCGGTTGTTACCAGATTAGCTTTTAGGGCACGTGAAGACAGGTCTTGTCCTTCCGTGTAAGGGATGATGGGTGCAGGGAATGTGATAGCTTTCCCCTTACTCCCTACGTTTCTAAGCGCATCCACAGAACACTGCACCTTCCCAGTCTGAGTGTTCATTAAGTCCAAGCACTGTCTGCTTTTCCTCCATGTCATCAAGCCAGTTTCACACAGAGTTTCTGCACTGGTTCCTTGGAAAAAATTCCTATCACCTGTTCCCCCAGGCCACCCAGGTTTCCGCTTCAGTGACAAGGCCCTCAGAGGCCTTCTCTGACACTTAGCCCAAAAGAGCACCTAGGCAGGCACCATCATATCCTCTGTGTTTATTTTCATAAAACATTTTTTCCTCTTTAAAACAGACTCTGAATCAATTGTCTTCCTTCCAGTAATGTTAAGTGCCAAGAGGCCTTCTGTTTCATTCGTGTCTCAATCTCCAGCGTCAGGAACAAGTGCTGGGACAAAGATAAAACCTGAAATAAAAAAATTTTAATTTCCTTGTCTCTGGTCCAATTTTCACTTCTAATCCTGATGTGTGACTGAAATTAATTACTTCAGGAATAAAATGCTAAATGCTCAAATATTAATTCATAGGAATGCCCAAACTTTTGACATTGTTACATTGATGTAGAATGTCCTTCTGTATATTTGTTGCTTTTATTTATTGGTTGATGAATAAAGCTGTTTCGGCCAATGGCTTATCAGAGTAAAACCAGGCAGAAAATCAGAACAGAGATATAGAAAGAGTGTAGGTGGAATAAAAGAGATGCAGAAGGAGAAAGATGCCAGAACATTACCAGTAAGTCATAGCCTCGTGGTGATAAACAGATTAATAGAAATGGGTTAATGTAAAATGTAAGAGCTAGCTAGGAATACGTCTGAGTCATTGGCCAAACTGTGTTGTAATTAATATAGTTTCTGAGTGATTATTTGGGTCTGGGCAGCTGGAAAATGAAAGCACAGACTGTCTACATCACACAATGTTGTCACTTGCAAAGTTCATGCTTGAAAACCATGCAATCAAATTCCTCAAATTCATGATTTTGTATTGGGCTGCAATCATCAATATCTTGGGTTCAACAGCTATCCTGTGGTATGTCAGACATATGGATTTCTGTTGAATATGCCTGAAAGCTTTCTGGAACTCTTCTTCTGATTCAAGTTGGCCGTGTTCCTCAACAGTCCCCTATTCTAAAGCCACCCACTTCTTATGTATTCTCACAGTCAAAAATATCAGTATTTTAGTACTGTTAGAGACTGTCTCTACTTCAGCTTCTGTTCTAGAGTTCCAAGCACACCATCTCATAGGAAAGCTATGTGTCATATGTATTTAAAGAACAAGTGCATTACCTCCTGCCCCCTCTATTGCTGAAATGGCATCAGCTGTCATACATAAATTCTTAATCCCCTGCCAATGACTCATTACTATTTTCCTCATTTTAAATAAAGCATTTGTTTTATTTGTTCCGTTTTTCTTTTAAATTATTTCTTGCATCTACCACTGTCATATTTACTCTCACTATACTATCAAGATCATCATACAGAAAAGGATATTCGTAAACTTTTCAGTTTTTAATCACCTCCACTCGATAGAACCTACACACAACTTATAATCCATCTGGCAACAATGAATATTTTTGTGGAGGTGTGGAGGTTCAAGAAAAACATCACCTACTAAGGTAGGTAGGATTTTTACTTCATCTTTTCATCACTATTTTCTCTTTCACAATTATTCACAAAACCACAAACTAAATTTTATACATATATTCATACATACATACATTGAACAGGGCAGAGAAGATCAAGTCTCACTATGTAGTCTTGACTGGCTTAGAACTCCCTATGTAAACCAAGATGCTGCAAGGCATCTTCAAATTTCTCTGACTCTCCTCACTGTCTCACTTTCAACAACCCTATCTATCATGGGGCTGGATTCAACAGTTAAAAGCATTGGCTATTCTTGCTGAGGACCCAAGTTCAATCCCCAGTACCCACATAATCATCCATAACTTCAGTTCCAGGGAAACTGTTGCTCTCTTTTTACCTCCGTAGCCAGGCATGAAACACAGGGCATGTACATGCAAACAAAAACACTCATACACATAAGAATGAAATTAATAATTTCTAAAAGAACTATATGAAATTAGGCATGCTGGTACACACCTTTAACCCCAGCACTCAAGAAAAATCTCTGTGAGTTCAGGCCAGCTAGGTCTACAAAGTAAATTCCATGCCAGCCAAGACTAGACAAAGAAACCAAGTCTTTAAAAAAAAAAAAAAGGATTACAATGGGTAGCAGGTCATCCAAACAATCCTGGATAATCTCCCCTCTCAAGATCTACAATTCAATCGGTTACGATTAATCTCTCTTGCTGTACAAACAGAATCACAGTTTATGGATTAAAATAAATAGATTCAAATCCTGTTAGAGAACTTCTACTAGACTCCAAACCACTACAACACAAAGCCCCATGGCCTCTCGCAGTTCTGGCTGCCTCCTCACCCACACACACTTTTTCCCACCCCGATGGAGTCAATTCATTTCTACAGCAATAAGAAAAAAAAATCTATCTGGAATGCACCTTATTCAGCCTGGATTTGTGCATCTAGTCATTTCACCTTACAATGCCCTTATTTTATTTAGGGAAACAATGTACCTGCTTTAGCCAGAGTCCTAAGGTAAGTAGTATTTTGCCCAATGGCACAGTGTCACATAGTTGTAATGCAGAGTACCTTAAAGGGCAGTTGAAAATCTCCATCCTGTTTTTTACAGAAATGCTCTCCAGATGAAAGTAAAAGAGAGCATAGGACCACTGCAGGGCAATCTGTGCCACATGTGCAAACTATCACACTGACTGGATGACTTCAAACAGTAAAGTGCCATGCACATATTAGATCTAAATGACTTACCAAATCAAGCTTAATTTCAAAAGTGTGTGTGTATATATCAGTAAAGCTGTAGTATATACAGCTTTTCTAATTTCTACTGCATGAGACATCAAGTTGATTATAATAAGTAAACAAACACAGATAACCATAAATCAAAATAAAACATATTACTCACATATAATGGAGCTTTCTGTGGACTAAGTTTCATGACCCAGGACACTGAAACAAAAAGAAATAGATGAGAATAAAAATCAAAGTTGTTAGCAAAAACATATATTTAAAAAAAATACCACCTAAAAGTTGTAGATGTCACCCATGGCACTGTGGGGAAAACCCTAAGTCTGAGTGATGTACACTCAGAGATATAAGAAAGAAGAGAGAAGCCCAAAGATTGCAGAATACTTGTATTCTAGTCTTTTCAGAAGGGGTGAATTTTAAGATTGAAAAGGTGCAGCTTCACAGTGACATCACAGCTGAATTTTCACATGACAGCCTAAGCCCAAGAAAAACTGTTTGCCAGTGGATGTCCCCAAGTTTGGCATGAAAGGAGGTAACTGAGGACCATTAAAGCTCTCTTGAAAAGGGAGGTTACAGTTTGCTCTTTACAGCTAATATTAATGGTCAAATTTCCAAGTCATTTCTGTACCCAAATTTTCACCAATAGACACACTAAAATAGAAGGGGTAAAGCTCACAAGGATTCAACCCTCAACAAAGAATGAAAATTAACTAAAGAATGCTGAAACATGAGAAATAAGTTTTCCCCAGGGAAGAGAGCACTGACTGGCTATCCACTACTGAATGGTCAGTCCTGGAAACATATAAACATATTCATACAAGTAACATTATATGAAACGAGAAGGTTGTATTTGTATATTTAGGAATACATGCATATACCAACATCAATAATTATAGAAAAAGAGGACATGAATTTGAGAGAGAGCAAGAGAAGTACACAGACAGGAACTGCTAGAGGAAGAAAAGGGATGGGGAGAAGTGACAGAATTATTATTTCAAAAATATAAAAAATATTATTAAAAGGTTAAAAAAAAAGAATATCACACTCTTAAAAGTTTGGCTTGGTAATTTCACTAGGGCGTTAGAACAGCAGGTCCTCTGCCAAATACTCTGAACTTGAACAGACATTGATCAACCTCACTACAGTTGAGAAGAACAAAATGACTTCATTAATATTTCACCTGAAGCTTTTTATTCATAACAGATAAATAAAGACACATACTAACCTATAACATCAGCAGTTCAGAAACATTTAGAGTGAAAAATAGTAGGTAAACTGCCACCATGAAGTCTAACAGATTTCAGAAGCCCAACAATAAAACTGTAATCCAAACAGCATAAAATTAGAGGTTAAAAGCCTAATGTTGAGAACAAAAGACATTTTTGTGATCATGAACAATCTAAACACACCTCTCTCAAAATAAACATCTTCGGAGACCTGCCACAGATCAAGTTCTCTGTGCGTGACAGAGAGATTAGGACTCACCCCAAAAGCGACCAACATAGACTGGTGGTGGGGAGTTCTACTATTGAGTTCCTAGAACTAAATCCTCCCCATCAGTTTCATGCCACAGGTGGGCCCCCTCATGTTTAAAGAAGTACCTGCATGTCCTTCCTCACTCATTCCCTAGCTCTTTCCTCCATACCTGTCTTCATTTAATGACTTTGTACTTAGAAGTACTAAAATCACTGAAATCACTGAAAACCAAGATCAGAAACGAATCAGCTCTTTTTAGTAGAATAAAGTCAAGTACATTTCAAGCAATCGTATTCAAATAGTAAACGCGGATTAAAAAGAAAGGTTAGGGGCTGGAACGATGGCTCAATGATTAAGAACACAACCATATCCACTGCTTACAACGGCCTGTAACTCCAGCCCCAGAAGACCCGATGACCTCTTGTGGCATCTCTAAGCAACTGCACTCAAATGCACATAAATCTCCAGAAGTTAAAAAAAATAAAACCTATCTTTTAAAAAAGAAATATTAGCTGGGAGGTGGTGGCACACGCCTTTTATCCCAGCATTTGGGAGGCAGAGGTAGGTGGATCTCTGTGAGTTTGAGGCCAGCCTGGTCTACAAGAGCTAGTTTCAGGGCAGGCCCCAAAGCTACAGAGAAACCCTTTGAACCTCTTGAAAAAACCAAAAATAAAAAAGAAATATTGATGGGCTTGAATACCTTTTCAGTGTATTAAATATTCATTTAATTTTAAATTGATAGCCTTTTAATTGGTTCTTCAGATCCCGTTTAGACTCGCCTGGGACCCATAATTGGAACATATAAATTTATGAGTCAGTGTGCCTTGATTAACTTATGAAGTGGTTCTGCCATTGCACACAGTCAAAAATGCCAGTTACACTGACAAAGAAATTAATACTTTGGCAACCCATAAGAACTGGCAGCATCTGTGATGAAAAAGCTGTGTGTGACTCACAGTCATCTATGCTACATGATTTGCTAAGAAAAAAATTAAATTGCTGGCTTCTACATCAACTTCTTGATGTGGCTCCATCACACTGGATGAAAGTCACATAACGTAAGGGCAGGCTGATGCCATCAGACTGTGTAGAGTTACAAACTCATCAGAACACACCACATAACCAGCCATGTACACGCCGCTCCAACACAGGATTAAAGAGGGATGACAAAGTGTCTGCCCTCCCACACTTTCCAAAGAGTCAGATCACTGTTATATTGGCAATACAGGGCAGCAAACAAATCCATGTGTCAAAAAGAATTACAGTAATGATCAGATGGCTCCAGGGAAGGGCCGTAGACTGGATGACTTTTAGGCTTCTTAAATGCTGACACACAAGAAGAGAGAAACTAATTTTCACAGCGCTTTATTTTTGATGTTTTATTCCTTTTCCACAGAGGATACTATTCTCCCTATTTTGATGATCCAAAGAATCAATTATTTAACACCAAGGGCATAAAGGGAATAGCCCAAATCTCCCTGATACTAACATAGAGGTTTTTTCCCCATGTCATCAACTCAAGTCTTTCTCAACAAGATTTGCTGAATCCTCTGCAAAGGACACTTAGTGAAATGCGTTATTAACATCTAATAATGTCATCGAGCAATGTTAAGAAGGAACCTTTTACAATGTCTTCCTTAGCCAATAACCTAAAGCTAGTCACAGATTCAAATGAGCAGCCTTTAGAAAACAGCCAATACAGAGAAGTACAAATAGCAAAAGCTGCCAAACATTTGAAAGACTAAGAGGAGACACCAAAATTTAGTTTTAAAGATATGGTGTTATGAAGTCTGGTCACCAAATCCACAACTCTGTAAAGCTACCTAGAGTTGAAATGAGTCATAAATCTGATGGGTGTGAAATTAAGCAGAATGACAGTAATCAAGGCTTTTGTTCTTCCCACTTTATAAAGTGGAACACAAATTTCACATTTTATTGCTGTATAAAAGTGGCATATTCACTTTATGCCAAGACAAGACTCATCAATCCCTAATACCCCCTTTTTAAAGTCAGTCAGGGACCTGAACCTGGGAGACATACTGCCTACACTTACAGTGGGTTTTCCCTCCTCAGTTAAATGTCTCTGGAAACTTCCTCAAGACATACCTAGAGGTATGTCTCCCTAAACGATTCAAGTCGACAGTGGAAAGTAAACATAGTAAATCACAGAAGCGTATACATCCCTGGAGATTGCAGGGAATTTCCCTTCCCAGACTTTCTTACCTGTAACTATACAAACAAAATCTGGATATTAATTTTGTAGTTTTTCAACACATCAGAACTAAACTTCAAATCTGTAAGAAGACAGTTTGCTAGGTGCATAAAATTGAAAGAAAAATAAAACAAAAACTACAATCTTTACTAATGAACTTTACAGACAATTAAAATTTAGAATATATGTATCTATACATATATTAATATAAAAACACTATTCTAAGCCGATAATAAAGCATTTCTGAAGTCTGCGAGAGTCATTTCATAGGTTTGACATTATTTCACTGTAAACTTTCTAGTACCTATAAACCTGGTGATCTCAGCTCACTGACTGGAAACTACCTAAATTCTATTGATGTTGTTTTAAAACAAAATACCTTCCACATCTGCCCTAAGTCCTAGCAGGAAAGGACAGCAATTAAGAACTCATACAAGTATATTTAGAGGATTTCTATTGTCAGAGTTCCTCCATTACAGAATATGCTTCAAATAAATTCTCCTGGCCAAAGACTCTACTAAAGACCAAAAAAAGACTAAAATTATACCCAATTCTTAGAACCCATTAAAAATTGTTGTAGAAGTAAGCATGGGAATGACAATGCATACATACTCAAAGTTCCTGTAAAAGAATAAATGTTCAGCTCTTGTTCAAAGAAAACAACAGAATCCAACAAATCTTTCTTACGTTCCTAGGAGCATGGGCTGGTGTACTGGAGGGAAGTTGGGGAGGCTAAAACTGGGAATTCTAATCAAAAGGAAGAGATCAAGAAGAATATGTAGACTCAATAGCGTTTTCCTGCTGAAGACATCCCACCCCACCCCTTCCCCCTCCCCNNNNCTCTCTCTCTGGGGTGGAACAGGGCCCATGGGGGCTATGCTTGCTTTTGTTTACAACGGTAGCAAGTACTGAGTGGACAGCTGTAAGCAGTGATTCTTGAGCCTTTATCAAGGGCAGCCATTCAACGCTTTGTTAAACACCAGATTCTTGCACTCTATTAAGAACCGCATCTGGCAATGCCTCTGCTCTGGAATCGTGGCCCACACACTTTGGGAAAATGATGAAACTGCATGGCATGGATCTGATTTTCTGCTAACTTAGCGGTTAGCCTTGCTCTGCCTGTCGCTATCAAATGGCACAGTATTTATTTATTAACCACCAAGAAAGAGGAGGAAAAGCACTGATCCAAGTGAGCAGGAGTGTCCCATAAGCCACAGAAGGTAAATAGGATATGAAAACAAAGAAGATTCCAAAGTAGAGTAAGACGCAACAGAGATACAAATGAATCCAGGTAAATTAAAACATAAACAAACAAAAACCCCACAATACTCACATAACTTATCTACTTTTTGTCAATGCTGGGTTATCCAACTGGCAGCATAAGCACATATTTAGGGAAAACACACTTATGCATAATTCCAAAGCAATAATAAGCATTTTTACCTCAGAAATAAAGACTATAAATAAAGAAATTAAATCATTTTTAAAATCACAGTTCTGAAATTAAAAAAGAAAAAGGCAAAAAAAAATCACAGTTTTGGGCTGAACATATAGCTCAATCATGAGGTCTTGGGTAAATTTCCAGTATTGTGAGAAAACAAAAACTTCAGAATCTTTTTTTTTTGCACATTCATTTTAGATTATTTTAAAATTCATGAGAGCATATCAGAGCCCTTTTTAAATTTATTTTTATTTTTTTTATCATGTTAAGACAACTCAACAACATAAAAAGAGCAAAGAAAATCCTTCCACTTTCCTAGCCTCCTAGAGTATTTCATGGCCAAAACTACTGGGCTTCAGAAATAAATTATATATGGCTCATATTACCAATTTCATGTACATGTAACAGGCACTTAAATTACAGTACAATGAGAACAGTAACAACGTTACAAGGGTCAGGATGGAACAATAAACTCTCCAGAAAGGGGATCCCAAGCAGACATTGCTGGAGGAGGCAAATCAAGAGGCAAGTTTCACCACATGGACATGGAGAAAGGACAGAGCATTAAGAGCTGCAGTTTCAAGCCTTGAGAGCACAGTGGGCTCCTGACCATAACACAGATCAACGTAGAGTACAAGCAGAGGATTACAGGAAAGGGGTCAAAAGGAAAATCTCATGTCAATCCGCATGCCTCCAAGTGCCGGCCTTAGAGAGCAAAAGGGGGAAAGAGAAGAAAACACGCGAACGTCTACGACACGGCTGTATACTAAAGAAATCACAGCCATGCAAAACACAATGTCTTCAAGTTTAGCTTTTCAAAGCTCAGTTCACATTCTGTTATCCACAACTGGATGCCCAATGATTCACAAACAGTAGAGTGGAAGGTGTTGGTAATCACAAGGACTGAATTCAAACCCATCCAAAGAAAGCCAAGAACCTGTGTACACAACCCAAAAGACAGGCCAGACTCCCGCTGCAGCTTCTCTACAGCAAGCACAGTCTGGTGTCCTGGTTGTTCTGCACAGGAACTAAGATCCCTAGCCAGATCCCACTAGTCACAAACCTTTGCAATTTAAGGGGGTCACAGAAACAGACCAGATCAAACTCCTTCCCCAGGGAGCAACCACTGCCAACTTGCCTGCCTCTGCTTGTAGACTGAATGCCAGAGTCTTATCACCCTGAGAAAATCTCTCCAGGCTCCACTCACTGACTCAACCTTCCTAAAACTCCACTTTCACTCTGTAACACTTTCATGCGCTGGAATAAGCAGTCTTTGAAAGGGGCTCTTTTGAGGTATCAATCAATCCCTTTTCTTTAAGTAGTTCTAGGACATAACACTAAGAGTAATATGCCAAGACTCAAGAAAGAGACCAAAGCACAAACTATACTCTATTTAGGGGATGCATGTGAACCACCTTACTTTTTCGAAAGCATTTATCCCTATAAATGCTTATACACAGCTGGTGTAAAATAAATATATTTAACTTAATAGCGGTCATGGCCAAGTGTATGTATATATGAATGCAGTGTTTAGGCTTGAGGAGCTCATGCTATGGTTAAGATTCTACCATATTTTAGCTTCCTATTCGTAAAATAGAGATTAAATAATAAAGATATGTGAAATGTTTAACACAGTGGTAGGGAATAAGGACATGCTAATAAAGGAAGTTCTTGTTCCTAATATCTGGTATGCTTGACATGACAACCACTTCATGGCCAATCTTACATTATAATCAATTCCTGAATTCTAACATCTAATGCTAATCCATAATTATATAAAGGGTAATGCTGGGGAAGTTGCTGAGCAAATCTGAGTAGATATGATACTCTATTAAATATTCAATTTATCATTAAAGGAGATATCAGACACCATTCACACTGTCCTTGCTATTTTAAGCCTCTGAGTAGTATTCAAGCTCTCCTCAGTATCTATGCAACCTTAAGTACTCTGTTTTCCTACACCTGTATACCTCTTCAGCCCACTCCAGGCCCTTGCTCATGCCTATACCCTCAACCCTTGCTATGATTACAGGATTCTTGCTTGTAACTCAACCCATACAATCAACAGAATAAGTAACACACTATATAGTATTTTCTCATTTCTGTACTTGTCTTCTGCTCCTACCTTAGTAACTTAATCTACCACATTACAAAGGTATTCTGTAGAACACATTCCCACCACTATCAAACGTGTACCATACACACCATCTGGCACAGTGCTGATCTCCTCAATACTTTTAAAACAACAACAAAACAAACAAACAAAAAAGGGCCCATGAGATTGAGCAGGGAAGAGACCTTAAAAGGTAAGGGGGTGGTACACTACAAATGACACAAAATATACGAATGGGGAATATTAGGGCTTATAAATACAGGTGGGAGGACGGGAGAGGAGGAGTGGGAAGAGAGTATGCCAAAGCCAAGGTTTATGGAAAACCCTCATAGAGATTTCAATTCTGTAAATTGATTTTTAGAAATCTTTTAAAGAAGTTTGAATACAAATACTCTGCTTGAGAGGACAATGCTGCTTCCAGAAGAATATTAACCTATGTTAATAAGCAAAAATCTGAGTGTCAGGCAGGATATATTCCTACAAGTTACTGGTAAGGAAGAGGGAATGTTGATTACTGCCATTGCTTCTGGCTGTCCACTATAACTAACTAGAAGGTAAAATCCTATTGCCAAAAATACAACACAGTTTAGTTGCAGAACAGAGAGAAACAAATCTAAAAATGACCTAAAAGCTTCATCCCTGTCCCTGGCTGGCTAGTTTTCATAGTGCCAGAAGATGTCGTGCAGGCAGCTGCCAGAGGAAAGATATCAACCGTCTTATCCAACACTGAACTTGTCTGCTCATAACTGGTCAAAATGCTTAGAATAAGTTATTACTGAATGATCACATACAACCCCCCTCCTACCATCAAGGCTCAGGACAATTCCTTGAAGAGGGGACAGAAATTATCTATTACATTATGTAGCAGGCAGTAGATGGGGAGAGGTGCTGTGAAAGCTGTCACAGACATGACAAGGCTGCTGCACTCATGAACTCTGTACTGCAGCTATGGTTACATGCACAAAGTCAAGCCAACAGATCAGCCAATTCCAATGGGCAGCACTAATTAGACTGTGTGTTTAAAAAGGAAAAAAAACAGAGAAAAAGACACGAAGGTACAAAGGGTACGTGTCTGGTGACGTCTAGGGGTTAGTGGGGATTGAGTGTGACCAAGATATATACATGGATAGAACTGTCAAATAAAAAAAAGATAGTCTGACAGGAGGAGACAGGAGGAGGGCATCTTCTAAGACTACTGGAGCTACAGGGAAGACTGAGTGCTACCTCACCATGTATTAGGTCTTCCACATGAAGGATGCAGCCTCTGGGGAGAGGAATACAAAGCACATTATTTCAATTATGCTAACAAAGATGGTGGTTTCCTGCAAATACGGTTCTGATGCTTTGCAAACATCTATATGGAGAAGAAAACTCCCAAAGGTCATTCCATAGGTGAGACTTCAGGTGCCAGCTGCATCCTGTTATCCAAAGGAAATGGAACTCTAAGTGGCCTAGACATTCAGATAAGGGAAAGAAAATCCACAAATTCAGTTAAGTGCTGACATTTATACCTATGGTAGCAAGAACAAACTTTAAATATAGAAAACTCATACACAGCTGTGAAACATGTAAATTGACTTCTGCAGGGGTTAAAATAGACATCTGGTACAGAGACTGCCAAATTCATGCCTTTATACTTCCCCACCTTCCCTAGTTTCTATCATCTAAAAAAAAAGCAGCCTGATAGGCTAAGTAAATTAGCAGCACCTAGAAAGCCTACACAGCCCTTACGAGGACAAATTCCAGGTTCTGTTGCAGCTACCCTACTGGGCCTCACAGAACCACAGGTCTACCCAGCTTGGACACATATTCAAAAGCACTATCAACTGAATTACAGAAGCAGAAGATTAACGAAGCCACAAATGAGCTAAAAGAAGTTAATGTTAGCTTTTTTAAAAAGTCTCTTTTCTTGAGGATAATTGTTGCCTTCAATGTTATGATGTTACAATAATATCTGGAGAACAATGACACAGAAAAATAGGAGAGATGCCAATTTAAAAAAATCTCGAAATAAGAAGTACCTGTATTTAATAAAACTTGACTTCAATTTTAAAAATCTGTGCATATCATAATGAAGTAAAACTGATATAAAGACAAAAATTCCAATACTTTCAGCAATTTCCTATTACAGGTCTTTAAAATATATTACTAATTGCTTAAATGAAAAGTATTTCTAATGGGACTTTTTAACCACAAAACATCTCTGACCTGAATATCCCTGGAGAATTGTTCTGCTATATAACATACACAAAATACTGAGTGCTTTGCTCTGATTGAAGAGTGTATGTGTGTACCTGTGTACATGTGTGACTCACTGCCTGTCTGCCTTCATGTATGACTGCAAGAGTTTTTGCATCACAGGCATGCAGGAGTCAGGAGTTCAGAAGAGGGCATTAAATCCCAGGAACTGGAGCTAAGACAACCTGTCAGCGGACCAAAAGCACAGTAACTAGCACTCCTAGCTAATCACAACACGCCACCAGTGACCAACCAAAAATGTTCCTGTGGCAGCTTAATTTCCCTAACCCCATAAACACCCCCCACCCTTTTACAATAAAGGGCCTGTACACTGGATTCTTTCCGAGTCTGTGTGGTTGCCTCCGCATCTTCTCACCCCTGCCCCCAGGAATCGGGAATCACACAACAGGCAGCAGCAACAAGCCTGCAACATTTAAAGGTTGTCATAAAAACTGCAGTAGGCCTACAGAATGGGAAAAGATCTTCACCAACACCACATCAGACAGAGGGCTGATCTCCAAAA
>LOJH01019662.1:7972-21114 GCA_001685095.1 Ellobius talpinus | reverse complement strand
CTCCTCTCTCTTTTGAGGCAGGGTTTCTCTGTAGCTTTAGAACCTGCAAAACTTACTCGTAGACCAGGCTGACCTTGAACTCACAGAGATCCACCCATCTCTGCCTTTAATCCCAAGTGCCAGGATTAAAGGCATGTACTGCCATTGCCCAGCTTCCCCCACTTCTTTTTAAACCCTCTGCTTCAGTGTAAAATGTGTTTTCTTGTTCTCCTACGTAACACCTGCTCTCACATCCCTACTCCTGGTCCTTGGTCTCCAAGAGAGGCTTGACGTCATCCTTGGGCTGGACAGGACTTGACACAGCTTTAAGTGGGAAGGCATCACAGGGTTGGGTGGGCCTTTTCTAGAACTTCATGTGCCAGGTTTTGTCCTGCAGTCAGAAGTGGGCAAAGCTGGCCCTGTGGATTGAGGCCCCATGTCCCTCTTCTTGTGAGGGAGAACTCTTTAGCCCCATGCCAAGGATTAGCCAGGGCACCAAGGACATGAGCAGGTTAAATATCTTCTGGCCTAGTGCCCACCTGAGGCAACCGTGCCCACCTATGACAGAGAGTTGTTAGCTCTTTCAGGGCACAGCCTCTGGGTATGCCCACAAGGGGGACCCTCTCCCATCAGCAAAGACAGTGGGCCTACAAAACTATAGTGGGGAATCTACAGAACTGTAGTGGGGACCTACAGAACCGTAGCAGGGTCAGACATCAGGGAAAGAATGGATGGTGATTTTATCACCTTTGAATCCTTGTTCTTCATACTTCCAAGTGGTCCAGGTACCAGTTAGGGTCCCTGTGATCCCCCACTACTTATGTAAAGCTCTGGGCTCAGGGCCATGATCTGTCATCATGAGTATAGCGTGCTGGGTCTGCCATTTGTGACCAGCATCTGTCACCTCAGCCACTGTGTGATGATGGTAACATGAGTCCACTCTCCAGGAGAACACCAAGGTTTGGAAGATTGAGTGATGTAGCTAAGCAAACTGCTTATCGCTGGGAAGAAGTGTTTGCGGGCGCCACACCCAGCCACGCTCTGGAACTCCTCTATTTTCTATTTTCTCTGCTGCCTTGCACACTAGGAAGAGGCCATCTGTTCCCGCCATGGTTTTCCACAATCTATTCACTTGTTTTTTGTCATGAGATAGCCCATTCTTTGACCCAATAAGCATTTCTTGAGCCTGGGCCACGTCCCAGGGCTCCCACAGCAAGCTTGGCTGTAATGTGGAATATGCTGGCAGGAGAGCTTAGCATCCAGGATGCAGATGTCTTGTCCTGGCTTTGTGGCTGCTTCATTCGGGGACTGAAAATGTTCATAGAAAAGGTTACACCATGGCTGGAGAGATGGCTTCACGGAGTGCTTACTGCGCTCGCAGAAGACTGGGATTTCTGTCCCATCACCTTCCTCTGGTGGCTCACACTGCCTGTAAATCCAGCAACAGGGTATCTGACATCCCCTTCTGGCCTCATGGGCATGCAGACCCACACAAACGCATCCACATAGTTAAGTAAATCTTTTATAAATTTTCCATTAAAAAAATCAGAATGGCTGTAGTTGTGTAACAGACACAGCCTCGGGTGAGTCTAACCCATCTCATGCCCACATTTGTTCAGACAGCCACAAGTGCCAGCCAGGACAGCTCTGCCGACTAGAAAGTCACTTATTACTGTCATTGCCAATCTAGATCTGATGGGAATCACCACTTTCAAGCCCATGGGACCACAGGAGTTACTGTTGGATGACTAGCTTATAGTTGGCTTTCTGGTTACAAAAGATGACACATGTCCAGTGTCGGGCAAGTGGACAATCTAGAAAAAGCCAAGGAAGAGATATTTTATCCCATGAGTCATTGGTAGATGGGCTACAGCATGCTTATGTCTTCCACTGTGTGTGACTACCAAGCAGAACCGCCTCACCTGCTATATACTGCCTTGTGTTTGTCTTGTCTTATAGTCCCAGCTGTATATGACTGTACACTCAATTTCAGAAACAATGAAAACCCAACACTGCTGGGAGTCTTAAATGGAAAGAAATATCATGCGGACTGCTATGTTAGGTAAGTCGGCCCTGCGTCCTCCCTAGGGAAGGGGGAGCTTGTTTCTAAGCACCACATCACTACCTGCAGCCTTCCAGGAGCACCTGTTTAGCATCTCTCTGGAAGCTGCCTTCCCAGTCAACTTCTTTCCAGTCTTTATTTATGGGTGAACTCAAGAGGCACGCCCTACTGCCAAGGACACCCTGAGGAGTAGCCTTCCCTCCCAGCTCCTTGCTGATCTGCTCACCTGCTCACTCCTCAGAGCTCATGGAAAACCAATGCTCACTGTCAGTCATTCTTTATGGACACATTTCCTGGGAAGAGGCATCTGCTCTTTGGAAAAACAAACCTCTCCTTTCTTTTCTCCCTTTCTTCATTTCTTTCTTCTTTTTTTCTTTTTTCTTGACTTACACAATGCACCTAACTCCTGATCTCCAGAATGTCACCAAGATTAGTGGAACCATGAAGGGAAGATGTAGCAGAAAGGAAGCCACAGGGTAGTTTGTTCAATAAACCAGTGACTTACTAACATGCAGTCTGAATCGGGTCAGGTAGCACTGGTTTCCTATGCTGTTGGTCATCTTTGAAGGCCATCCAAGAGCCCCTGAATGTCAGAAGTAGACAAATGGCATTGAGCTTTTTGGTTAAAGATCCTTCCGATGCCAGGTCACAGCACAATGTGAAGGCCCAGTAGCTAAGCACTCTGCCGTGTCATTCAAGGTGCTTCAGGGCACAGATGCTTTAGTGGACGGACAGCCTACGTTAACTCTCCAGAAATGCTGCCAGCTTTCCCACAATATGAAGAAGTACCATCAGGGTCCTTTTCTAACAACGCTGGCATGGGCTGCCATACTGCTCAGTGTAATGGCAGACAAGAGGCACCACTGTCACCCAAGAAGACCCCCGCCAACTCGCCCCACTAGAGATACAGTGGGTTCTTCCTCTCTGGAGTTCCTTTGATATTTGGCAAGAGTTCCGCTCCATCGGATCCTGGTAGGGTGCAAGACTGTTCCGCCGCCACAGGGGGATTTTCTCAGTAACAGCAGTTCTTTGGAGTTTATGAGGGGATTGGAGTAGAGTACACAGCCACCTGTGACCCTTTCAGGTGCCCCCACCAAAGCCAACAAGCATTCATGGTCGCGGAAGAGGAGTCATGACATTATCCAACATATCTGTCACATGTAACCCACTTAAGACGACTGGGACACACTTCAGTCCATGCCACAATCCATATAAAGTATCACACATTTAGAGCACCACCGTCCAGTACATTATTAAAAAGAGTAAAACTACGTAAGCTCCCACGATCCAAGCCAGGAAATGATCTTCCTTGCAACCAGAGATCACAAAGAGCAAGAAGTGTGGATTTCATGGAAACACATGCAGGGACCAAAAAGGTCAAGGGATGTTTTCCGAGGAGCTTGTAGGGAGTATGGCAACAGGACGAATTTACCCACGGAGAACACTGAAGCCTGTGGTGGTCAGCCTAACAGTGGTGGCAACCCCAGATCTCCTCCGAACCCCTACAATGTCCTGAGCTAATCTTTAAATTCTTCTCTCTGAGATATTTCTGGGCACACTGGGGTGTGAAATGTCCCATGGAAAATCATGACAAATACGCTTTTCCGCGGACCAAAGCAGACATCCTTGAAATTTCCGGAGCCAGTATCCTGAGAACGCAGGGAGCAGGAAACTTCTCCATGTGCTGGCGGGCTCTTTGCTAACAGATAAGCCTCCCACCCTTGCCTGAGAGCAGCCACTCAGGTGCAGAGTAACTGAGAGATCCCTCTTCTGCCCAGGTGCCTTCCCTTCTCACATGCCAGGGGTGCCTGAGCTTCCAGGATCTGCCTCAGTGTGTGTGACCTTCGGTAGAGGCTAAAGGAGCTGCTCTGCGAGTTAGTCCACCATTGCCATTCCTGTTGGTCCCTGGCTGAAGAAAGCAGTAGGGTGCTGCCCCCTAGACAGGGAATCTCCACCTACCCGATGGCCTCATATGGAAAACGAGGCAGCACTCTCTTCTTTAGGGGAAGCAGTGTCCTGTTTGGGGAGGTAGAAGATGGAAAAGGCAGGTCCCCATTCCTGACACCATCTCTGTGTCATTGACTTGACCCTTGCTTGGTTCTGTTTGGCCATAGCTGCATTTCAGGATTTCCACCTATCTTAGGGTTCCTATTGCTATGAAGGAGGAACACCATGATCATGGCAATTTATAAAGGAAAACATTTAACTGGGGTGGCTAACTTACCGTTTCAGAGGTTTAGTCAATTAATGGTGGGACATGGCAGCATGCAGGCAGACAGACATGGTGCTGGAGAAGGAGCCGAGAGTCCTACATCTTGATCCACAGGCAACAAGAAGTAAACTGAGACTGGGCATAGCTTGAGGATGCGAGACCTCAGAGCCCACCCCCACAGCGACACACTTCTTCCAACAAGGCCACACCTCCTAATAGTGCCACCCTGTGAGCTTACGGGGGGGGGCAATTACATTTACACCCCCACCCCACCCCTGGGCTGCTCACCTCTCCCCACACAGCCAGAACTGTCATCAGGAATGTGGACCGGGTGCTCAGCATGGCGCTCTCTGTGCTAACTCTTCTCTGCTTTCACAGGAGGATCCCAATGGAAGCCATCCCGGAGGACGAGGACAAATGCTCGGCCTGGCTACACAAGCTCTACCAGGAGAAGGTGTGTACATCCAACTGTGGGGTTTAGGGTGGAAAACGACATTTTGACGGGTGGGCACTGGGAGCAAGTTATTGGTGCCCCTAACGATCCACATGTCGATCAGTAAGAGCATAGCAGAATACATCGTCAGGTGGCTCCACAGGAAGTGAAACCCTGGTGTGTGGGTGGAGTGGGCCAACAGGAGGTCATGGCTGCTCTGTGTTGTCCAGAGAAGAAGCGACAGTTGCTGAACTCTCAAGTGAGTGCGTTTTTATTAATAAGCAGAGAGCAAAAGGAAAGGAACAAATAGCAGAGGTAGGAGGACAGACAGCAGACATCCTCAGTTGGGGACATAGCGCATCCAGGTGTCACCTGGATGACAGAGCCAGGCTGGAGTTCTCATCTGAGCTCATCTGTCCACGGAGGAGCTCTGGCTTCCTCTTCCCGTCCAGGCATTTATAGCACAGGGTAAACGATTGTAGCTTCTACTGGAAATGGTCCTTCTTCCAACTGTTCTCAAGGGCTCAGTGTTTTTAATTCTCTTAGCTGCTTGCTCTTTTCCATTCTCGCTGTCAGAGTAATGGGAAACACTTGAAATGAATGAGCTCAGTGAGCCACAAGGGGGAGGAAGAGAGCTAGGGAGAAGCCTCCTTGTTCTCAGTGTCCCTTTATAACAAGCTTCAACAGCACGTGAGAGTTTGCCAATATAATGTATATCACAGTGGTCCAGCAGCCTGGCCTGCTGCCCAGGCACATGTCCCTACAGGAGCGTTCACTTTAGTGACAGATGTGGTCTTGACTGCTCTTGAGCAAACTATTTGGTGCCCCTGTGCCACTTCAGAGTGTGACCCAAATAAGAATGCTTCCCTGAAGGATCCCTGGTCCAGCTCCCCAGCTCTCCCAGCTTGTTCTTCCTCTGAGCAGGGCCTCGGCTTTCAAAGGCTTCTTTCTTCCAAAAATATAATAGGGCAAGGAGAACCTAATTATCATTGCCCTAACTTTATCTAACGGAGGTTGTACCAAGGAAGTGCTGGCTCCTGCAGTGAGGGGTACCTTGTCCCTTGTGGACCCACAGCTCAACCCAAGCTCAAGACCAGAGTGAGCGCGTGTCCTTGGTTGTGTGTGGCAGAGCTCAAGAGGCCCTTCATTTGCCTTCTCCTCAACCTATCACCACTGCCCTGCTGTGTGTCCTCAGTGCCTGACTGAGGCTGGCCAGCCCCAACCTCCCTCCCACACAGGAAGGAGAGTGGCAGACAGCCACTAGATGTGACCCCGGGCAGCACTGAAACTCCCTAGTAGCTGCCCACAGAGCACTATCTGTAAGGTTTTACTGGAGACCCAGTAGGCACCACCTGGAACCCAGCATGGTGTCTGAGGCACATTTTCTGTCCCCAGGATGCCTTTCAGGAGGAATACTACAGGACAGGGGTCTTCCCAGAGACCCCCTGGGTTCCCCCACGCCGGCCTTGGGCTCTGGTCAACTGGTTGTTCTGGGCGTCGTTGCTGCTCTGTCCTCTCTTCCAGTTCCTCGTGAGCATGGTCAGCAGCGGTTCTTCAGTGACGCTGGCTAGCTTGGTCCTCATCTTTTGTATGGGTGAGTACAGAGCCAGAGGCTCCAAGCGAAGCCAGCGTGCTTGGCGGATGCCAGATGTGTGTGGGTTCCTTGCAGGCTGTGAAGCACCCCCAAGGGCCAGGCTTACAATGCTGTCTGGGGGTCTTGAGGTGTGTGTGGACCAACCCTCCAGTCTAGATGATCCTGGAGCTGGAATCCGTCATCCCCAGAGACTCCTCCCTCCCTTCTCCAGAGGAAAGCATGGCACAGGAATTGAGGGATCTAGTTGCAAGCTCTTTGCCTTGAAAGTAGACGTGGGGCCCTCCCTCTGGGACTCCTGTACCTGGTGACGGGGCTGGAGTGAGGAAGTTCAGCAAGTTCTTTCTTCATTCTTCACAATGGCTCGGTTACCCAGCACTGTGGACCACAGCAGTTCCTTACACACTGCTCCCTCTGTCACGCCCCGTGTGCGACACTCCCCTGCCACCTGAAGGCCAGGCCTTCTTCCAAGGCTTATGCGAGCATGAGCAGCTTCCACTCTTCCACTACTGAGGACCAGTGGCACCGGACCAAGGCCAGGAGACTGGTGTGCGCGTGTCCCGAGCAAACAGGCTGGCTAGTTCTGTGAAAAATAAATACTGTGGTCTCAGGGCGGACTCCCACTTGGAGCCTGGTGCTGACAGCCATCTCCCGAGGATCACTGCAGTCTCAAGCATAAAGGTACACCACGGGCTGCATCTTCTGAACACTCTTCTCACTTAGTAGTGAGCACCCTGACAGGTCTGTGTGCACCAGGGTGCTGGGAAGGAGGCTGGCCAGGGCTTGTGATACCAGGAAGGCCAGCAGAGGCCATGCCTGCCAGCAGGAGAGCTACACTCTAAAGATGGATAGCGAAAGCTGTGCCCAGTGGCCTGAGCGTGCAGCCTGGGGTGCTGTGGTCATTTGGAGATGGTCCCAGAACTGACCACTGTGTCCTTGTTGACACCGTAGTCTGGTTTGCACCGCCCTCGCGTCCTGCATTCCTCCCCTTCCTGAGGCCTGTGGAGCAGAGTCCACGTCTCTTCTGCTCCCTACAGGTTATCATTGGCCCCTCCTACTGAGGAGGCACTCCACTCAAGGGCCAGAATTGGGACAGGGCTTGTATCTCAAGGACTCAAGAGGTGTCCGAGCAGACAGTTCTCCACCTGCACAGGCAGCTTCCCTGTTCACTGCAGTCTTGAGTAGCAGCCTTCACAGACAGAGCGTTTCTGACACACCATCATCTGGGGGCTGCACCTGCTGGCTCACCCACTGTACCCTCAACTGTGTGTTCAGTGGTTAAGACACGGCATGGCACACAAGGAACTCACCAAGCCCCCACCACAGAGCTGACTGCTTATCTTCCTTGGCAGTTTGAGTGAGTTCCTCGATGGGTCCAGCACCTGGACAGCCACAGCTTCAGCCCACACAATGATAGTTTGTGGGTATGCAGGGCCTTCATGCCCTAGGCTCTGCCTGTATCCTCACAAAGCGGCCCCCACCACCCTCACAATCCCCAAACCACAACCTTTTTTGCCTTGGAAAGTGGTAGGGAAACCGGAGAAGTCTGAACAGATGCTGCTGCTTGCCTGGTTCCGTTTACCTCCACGGTGCAAGGATGCCCTCCTCCCCCAGAAGCCCTACATTGTCCTTTTAATGTCATTTCAACATGCAGAGGAATGCCCAGAAGCTGGGGTCAAATGGTACCGATTCATTTGCATTTTCAGGGGGTCTCCTTGTGACCCCTGCTGGCTAAGCGCCCCTGGAGTGTGTTCAGGTGCTTAACTGCCTTTCCCTGTCTCTGCAGCCTCCATGGGAGTTCGATGGATGATCGGCGTGACAGAAATCGACAAGGGCTCTGCCTACGGCAATATTGACAACAAACAGAAACAAACAGACTGACCTGGGAATGTCACCTCCAAAGGGAACCTTGGGGAACTGTTGGCCCCTGCCTAGCCTTCTTAGTAGGATTCAGTGATGGAGTCTGGGAGCCTTGCTGGGAGGAGAAGCCAGAACCCCTCCAACCACCGAGTTTGTCTCAGTAATGGAGGGGAAACGAAGACGTCCTTTGATGCACTCTGTCTACAGTTCTGAAACCCTTTCCCTTTTCCCCGTGTGAGTTCTTGGGTTTGGTTATCTTTTCAGTTGCACACGTGTTTGTGTGTGTACATGTGTGAGAGAGGAGAATGGCGGCCTGTTCACTTGTGACCCTGGGACAATAGGGTCTCTGAGGGGCTAGGGTGGAAAGGGAAGGTGGAAGGTGTCCCTGTCACCCCGTGGTGCTGTGTCTTTAACCCTCGATTGCCAGCGATGGAGTCAACAGTGCTTTAGGTAAGATGACTAAATTATGCCTCCAAATAAGAAAAAAAATTAAAAGTGTTTGTCTGGGTTGTCTGTGGCATGTGTTTACACAAATGTTCCAGCCTCTCCTCTGCCCTCAGTTTGGGTACTCCTGACAACTGTGCTCCTGGTAGGGGACTGCTAGGGGCTTGAGTCAAGATCTGTATAAGACATATTACTGAGATCACCACCCCAAGTGACCTGTCAGCATAACAGAATACTGAACAACATCCATGGGAGCAAGGGTTTGTTCTGGATCGGAGTTCAAGGGCACAGTCTGTCCCAGTGGGGAGGTCCTGGGGCACGAGGAATGTGGTCCAACCCAAAGTTGAAGAGATGAATGCGGGCACTCTGCTCACTCACTGTCTTGTACTGGTCAGGACCGAAGCCCATGGCTGAGGTAGGTCTGCCCGCCTCGGTTGTTCTAGCCTAGATTACCTGCCCAGCCAGAGGCTCGTCTCCTAGGCAATTCTAGATCCTGTCGGGTTGGCAAGCAGCATTAATCAATCACAGTAAGCCAATCCAGGGATGTTACCTGTAAGAGATGTGGGCGTGGAAGCCCCTCCAAGCAAGGGTGAAGACAAAGGTGCTGGGAGACCAGCTGATGCTTTCCTTGAGTCATGGAGATGGGTCAATGGATGACAGCTTTGGTTTCCCAGTCTTGCTGAAATGCCATCCACTAGCGTTGGGAAGCCCTCAAACAGGAGCAGGGTCATCTACACTCCTTTTCAGCTTGTGGGTGGGTACCTACTAAGGAGCCACATCCCTCAGGTGAGCCCAGCCTGGGGGCTCTGCTTGGCACCTGTTCTAACAGGAGAGGGTTGGCTCTCCCGTGTCTTCAGCAGTCTTTGGAGAATGGCTCATGGCCAGGCACACACAGAGCAAGAAGAGGGAAGGGTGGGGATGCTCTGGGCAGGGTTGGTATAGCACTAGACAGTGTCCTCTTAGAGACCTGGGGCCACAGCTTGGACAAGTACGATTCGATCTAGGCCATCCAGCCTATGGACCTTCATGAACCCAGGTGACCATCTGTAAAATGGGAATAATCTTCCTCTTGCATGGCAAGGGCTTGCTATGAGAAGGGAGGGTCACTGAACCATCCGGTGAAGGGATGGAAGGCTACTTCCACTCTGCAACCTGAGTGCTTGGCAAGAACTGGGAGGTGCTAAAACTCACCTTTCTGACTTGGCCGTAAGTGCCAGGTCAGAGCCGTTTTACGAACCCCGAATGGGCGGTGTTGTTCCGACTGGCCTTAGAACACAAAAGGGAACAGTGCATGGCAGGGACCCTGGCAGCCTGTGCCTCAGCTAATTTATCCATGTGTTGACACAGACTTGGAATACATCTTGACTGCTCAACTTCTAAATTAAAACCTTGGAAAGGTAACAGGATGTTCAAAACATTACAATATCTACATTTTTCTTTATGACCACTGGGGTCTGAAAACATGATCAAAATATAAACTCCAGGAGTATTGTCCAGCCAGGCTGGTCATGGGCAGCTAGCAGTGGTATGGCCTGTCCCGGGCCAGGTAGAGTAGAGCAGAGGAGGGAGACTCAACGCTGGCTTCAGAGCTTCTCATAAAGACGACGGTGGTGGACAGAGGTGGCTGCTGGGTTCTTGGAATGGTCCAGTCTTCACCAAACATTGTGTGTGTTACACACGCCTGCCAGAAGGAAGGTTAAGCAAGAAAGGCAGACCTGAGGGACTGCAGCTACCTGGAGGGGCGCTGAGGGCTGCCATGACTTGCATTGGAACTGGAGTTTGCAAAGGGGAGGAAGATGGGCCTCCTGGTGTCCGAGGCTGCCTGTGAAGCCTGCTCTCTTTCTCTGGAGTACTGCAGCAAGCACGCCCCACGTTCATCTCAAGCAGTTTGAAGTGCGGCTTCTGGAGAGCGAAACAAGGCTGATGTGAACGTGTGGAGGTTGTTGATGCGTTGCCTGGCACTGGGTCCCTTTCCGACACCTCAGGTCTACTCATGGCTCAGTGCAGAGCACAGAAGAGGCCAAGCTGTGGCCAATCATGACTTCGGGACCTAGAGACAGGCCAGGCCAGGCTTGGGTTTTAGTGAGCAGTCTGAAAACAAGGTCCCAAAGTCTCCCCTGAGTTGTGGGCAAATGTCCTGCTATCCTGGACAACCACTGAGAGGGAAGGGGATTTGAGCAGTGATAACCTGGGGCCTCTCTGCCAGGGCAGGGGAATAAATTTTTTTTCCTCTTCTAAGCACTCACTTGAGAACCTATGACCATCTGCTTGCACCTTTTGTCTGGATTCTTAAAATTGCATGTCTGAGGATATCACAGGACAATTTTCTAAAAATGCTTTCCCAGACTTCACTGAGGAGTTTCCTTTTTCATTCGAAAGAATAAGGTTCCAAAGCGAGCCTTAGAATGCATGCTGGGCTGAAGGGTTCCACCAGCTCTGTACAAACAATCCCTCTGCCCTCCATAATCAGACCAACTGGGTGGGTAAGGGTCCCATCAGCAGACCCTCGGGTCTCCCAGGTGCCACCAACTCCTCACATGCATCCAGTGACCTGCCAGTCCTAATTAAATCACATCCTCAATGCCATGCGTGCACACACACACACACACAGGCTCTGGTGGTTAAACAGAAGCCAAACCATGCTTTGGGGCTTTGATCTATCATGTACCAGACATACAGCAGAGGAGGCTCTAGGCCTGAGAGCATCAATATCACCCATGGCATTAGTCACCAACCGGCAAAGTACCTGTTTTGTGATAGTCAACTGTTCAAAAAGTATTTTGGTCAAGAATAAAGCAAATAAAAAAATGCCACCTAAATAGTGCAAGCCTTTTTAGGCGACCATCTGAGGTAGGGATAGCCTCCTGGGCCCACAGCCTCAACAGGTGGTCCTCTGAATACTGCCTATAAACAAAGAGACACATGCTTAGAAACTTAACCACAGAATGCCCATCACCTTAGCGTTCTTCCTGAAGCACGAAGGCAAGTGCTTGGAGCACAAGTCAGCTGGAATAAATGAGTTCTTGGTAGAAGGCCAAGCCGTTTTCCAGAGGATGAATAGTGACAGACTAGGCTCCTCCTGAGCTAGCACCACCGAGGCTGGGAAATGCCTGCCTGGATCCTTCCAGTGTCTGGAAGCACCTCTTCGGCTGTGTGGATAAAGGTCTCCACTGGGCATGGCTTACACGGCTCCATGTGAACAGTGGACGGTGTTGAAATCTCTGGCATCTGTGCTCAGCATTCAGAAGGATGTGGTGGGAACACAGGGAGACCCACTGAAGTGCTAAAGCCTTCAGATTTCCAAAATGAGCCAAACTCTGTGCATTGCATTCCCTCTCTATATTCCCTAGAACTGATTTTAACCAGGTATTTGTCAACCACCTGGGACATCTGGCAGTCCCGAGAGGTGCTTGAGGGGGCATTCTACCCGAGACCTTGCAGGAGATGAGGAGGGAAAAGCTGAGGGCACAGTCCAGCGACTTGGCTCTCAAAGTGAATAGACCGACAGCCACAGCCTGCTGAGCACTCTGCTGGAGACAGGCCAAGGGCTCAGAGAGGATGGACACACAAACTCCCAGGCTGGTGCGGCCTCCAGCATGCACAGGTGTTGACTGGTGCATAAAGCATGCTTCTCGATTGCTTGGCCTATCAAGGAGAAAAGACGCCAAACAGGGAGGACCAGGGTGAGGTGTTCACGTTGGAACGAGGTATTCTGGGTGGGCAATGGGTTGCTCCAGCTGGGGGTGACTGGATCCCGCTAAGGGATGATTCAGGAGGAAACAGTTGGGGGATGGGGGTGAAGAGGCCTCAGAGATCACTCTGTCATAGCATTCTGGGAGGCCAAACAACGGATGTCTTGGTATGTGGAAGCGGTGCTGCCTGCCACTGAGATGACCAAGCACACCTGTCAAGCGTTTTACCAAACAGGGATATCTGACTTCGGCAGAGTAGCAGACAGAGTACAAGGGTACCAAGAACGTGTGGCTGGGCTTTTAGTATAAACAGGGCTGCACAGGGCTACAATGTGCCATTGTGGTCTTTTTCTTATTCTACTGATCAAAAATAAGATACATGAAGAATCCAGAGGCCCAGCTTCAATGGATGGGATGAAATAAAATATTTACATAAGACTTTATTTTGAGAAAATGGGGCTGGTAAGACGGCTCAGCAGGCAACGGTGCCTTGCAGCCAAGAGACACGAGTTCAATCCTTGAGCCTCGTGTTGGAAGGAAAGAACTAGATCTCACAAGTACTCCTCTGACCGCCACACACTTGCTGTGGCACGTGTGCAGGCATCCTGCACACAGGCACATGTGCACAGTAAACACTGGCACTATCACGTGTGTACGCATCCTGCCTGTCCACAGTCACCATTCACACTATCATGTGTGCACGCACCCCACATATGCACAGTCACCATTCACACTATCATGTGTGCAGGCACCCTCCATGTGCACAGTCAACATTCGCACTATCACGTGTGCACGCATCCTGCCTGTCCACAGTGACCATTCACACTATCATGTGTGCACGCACCCCACATGTGCAGTCACCATTCACA
>LOJH01019661.1:0-13296 GCA_001685095.1 Ellobius talpinus | reverse complement strand
GGATCTCTGTGAGTTCCAGGACAGCCAGGGCTGTTACACAGAGAAACCCTGTCTAGAATTTTTTTTTTAATTTAAAAATGGGCATGGCTGATGGCGGAAACTCTGAAAGTGGCTGAGATGGAACTTTGTACCAGCATGGCGTTTCCTGACAAGGACTGAATCTGGGTAGGGAAGGAAGGAAAGCCACCACAGTCTTGAGTGGGTTCTGGCTATTCCCTTTCCTTGGTGTTTCAGAACTACTTATTTTGGTCAGGTGTGATGGCACACACCTTTAACCAGCATTCAAGAGGCTGACAGAGGGGGCTGGAGAAATGGCTCAGTGGTTAAGAGCACTTACTGCTCTTCCAGAGGTCCTGAGTTCAATTCCCAGCAACCATATGGTGGCTCACAACCACCTATAATGAGATCTTGTACCCTCTTCTGGCCTACAGGCAGGATACTGTATAAATAAATACATCAAAAAAAAGAGAGACTGGCAGATCTCTGAGTTTGAGGCCTCAAACTTATGAAATAAGACCCTGTCTCAAAGAACTGATGTATTTGTTTCAGACAGCACTGGGAATGGTGAGCACTTCTGTCTTGGAAGACAGAGTAGAGAAACCAGCTAGAGGCTGCTGGCTCTAATGTCCCTGCATAAGTGCTTCTGGGAGGACACAAGACCAGAATCTTGAATTTGAGTCCAGAGCAAGTTCCAGGACAGCGCGGGCTACACAGAGAAACCCTGTCTCCTGTCTTGAAAAACCAAAAAAGACACCAGTGGAAGAGTGTTGCCTAGCATGTGTAGAGCCCTGGGTTTGACCCAGTCACCACCAAAAAGAAAAATGAGACCAAAATATGTATTTTATGGGTTTTTTTCTGTATTAAAAATATATAGTGGGTTCAGGGGTTGAAAAGGAAGGTTACAATGCAGACATCTCTCGAAGGTGACGTGGCCATCACCTCTGGGTTCTTTATCTGGGGAAGGCAAGAAAATAGAAAAGGAGAGATTATAATCATATCGATATTCCTTTCCTTACTTACCCTCTACAAACCATTTCCTCAACCCTGCTGGTTTGGGGTGTGTGTGCATGTATGTGTACTTGATGTCTGGTATCTCGTGTATGTGTGTGTGTGCGTGCATGTGTGTGTGGCTGGTCTCTGGTGTTTCCGAGTGTGTGTGTGCATGTGTGTAGTTGATGTCTAATGTGTGTGTGCGCGTGTGCATGTGCATTTGTGTAGTTGATGTCTGGTATCTCCATGTGTGTTGGTGTGTAGTTGAAGTCTGGTATCTCCATGCGCGTGTGTGTGTGTGTGTGTGTGTGTGTGTGTAGTTGATGTCTGGTATCTGTGTGTGCGCATGTGTGTGGTTGATGTCTGGTGTCTCCACGTGTGTGTGTGGTTGATGTCTGGTGTCTTTGTGAGTGTGTGCATGTAGTTGATGTCTAATATCTCCGACTGTGTGTGCGCCTGTGTGTGGTTGATGTCTGGTGTCTTCGTGTGTGTGTGCGTGTAGTTGATATCTAATATCTCCGAGTGTGTGTGTGTGCATGTGTGTGGTTGATGTCTGGTATTTTTGTGTGTGTGCGTGCATGCATGTGTGTTTGATGTCTGGTATCTCCGTGTGTGTGTATGTGTTTGATGTCTGGTATATGTGTGTGCATGCATGTGTGGGGTTGATGTCTGGTGTCTCACTGAACTGGAGCCCATACGTGACTCCATAAATGGGGGCGCTCTGGACTTTCCTCTTGGTTGCCCAGCAAGCGGTTCATCCCCTGGCCATCTCCCCAGCTTTGCTCTCTCCTTATGTTTCTCCATTTATTTTGTTTATCTTTTNTAGAAAATAGGGTCTTATGTAGTCCAGGGTGGCCTTGAATTTTTTTATGTTTTATTTTAATTTTGTTAGGTATTACACACACCTTTAATATTAGCACTTGGGACTTGAGGCCAGACTGATCTATAGTGAGTTCCAGCCTGGAAAAGGCTATATAGACCCTGTCCTCAAAAAAAAAATTTTTTTTGTGGGAATGAGGGCATGGCCATACAGTGGCAGTTTTTTATTTGCCAAGTCATCTCCCTGATGGGCCTGGAACTTAAGTTTTGTTTTTTATGTTTTTGTTTGGTTAGTTTTTTTGGAACTTATTATTAATTGTGTGTGTGTCCGAGTGCGGGTACCCACAGGGTCCAGGTGAGTGCCTGATGGGTGTGCTGGCAATGTAGCTGGTGTCCTTTGGAAGAGCAGTAAATGCCCTTAAGCATTGAGCCGCATGTCCAGTCCCCTGACCAGGAGCTTCAGCTCTCTCACCTACCAGCCCATGATTATACCATCCCCGTCTGTGCTGCTGGGAATCCAGCCCAGGACTCAACTAACCAAGCTCCATAATATCTCCAGCCCCAAGTGCTTTATTTTTATATTAAAAATGGAATTGAACTCCCCAGGAGGAAAACAAAAAATAGGAACCAGCTAAATCACCAAGTATGCTCTGTGTTTATTGAGTCTTTTCCCTGCCAGTCACCCCTAGCGACTGAGACTAGAGTCAGTCTGAGCTGTCAGGAACTTTGTTGTTTTAAGACAGGGTCTCACTGTGTAGCTCTGGCTGTCCTGAACTCACTATGTAGACCAGACTGGCCTCAAACTCAGAGATCTGCTTCCCAAGCACTGGGATTAAGATGGCACTACCCCACCCAGCTTCTTTGAGAAATTTTAAGTTGCTGGGTAGAGTCCCAAAAGGACTGGTGGGAAAGCTGGTTTCAGTTTTGTGGCTGTCACTATGTTCTTTCTTCAGTGAAGGAATTGAACCTATTACCTTTGCATGGACCAAGTAAGACCGCTGAACTACCTACCCCAGCTCTACTGGCTTGTAAACCTGTCTCCATCAGAAAACAGAATACGACCCTATAAGCTGAGGGCAGATTCAAGTGCCATATCTGGAGTGAGAGCTCAGGTATTGGCTGTTACTGTTACAATGCATTAAATCAAAACTGTGTTGATCAGAGTTGGAGAGATGGCTCAGCACTGGCTGCCCTTCCAGAGGGTATGGGTTCAAGTTCCAGCACCCACATGGCTGTTCACAATCATCTATAACAACAGTTCCAGAGAACCATCCCTTTTCTAGTTTCTGTGGGCACCAGGAATATATGCTACACAGACATATACACAGGCAAAATACATTTACACAATGATTTTTTAAACTCAATTAATCATTAATCAGTTAATATGTCCCATGTCCATTGTCTATGAATTGAGCCTTTATAGCCAAGCATGTTAGGAAAGTTGTAGAGGTTAGCCAGGACTCTAAGATTCTCAAAAAGAAAAAAGGTAAAGAAGTCTTTATTTGGTCAATAATAATCTGATAACCAGGGGCTGGAATGATGGCTCAGCAGTTAGAGCACTGTCTGCTCTTCCAAAGGTCCTGAGTTCCATTCCCAGCAACCACATAGTGGCTGACAACCATTCATGATGAGATCTGGTGCCCTCTTCTGGCCTGCAGGCATATATGCAGGCAGAACACTATACATAATAAATCTTTTTTTAAAAAAATTAATCTGATGACCAGTAAGTGTTCAAAAGGTGATAAGACATGGTTGTTACACGTTTGTTATCCCAGCACTCTAGAAGTGGTTGCACCCTTGGCTATGCAAAGAGTTCAAGGCCATCCTGAGCTTTCTAAGAGACCATCTGGGGCTGTCAAGATCACTCTAGTGGTGACCACCTGAATTTGATCCCTGGAAATCACATGGTGGAATGAAAGGACGAGCTCCCCCCAGTTGTCCTGACAACCTCAAGGTCTTAGTGACACACAACAGACATGCACACAAATATTAAGAAAAAAAGCGCCAGGTGCAGTGGCAGGCCTTTAATTCCAGCAGAGGCAGGAGGATCTGTCTGAGTTCAAGGTCAGCCTGGTCTATGTAGTGAGTTTCAGGAAAGCCAGGGCTACATAGAGAAACCTTGTCTCAACCCCCCCTAAAAAAAAAAACAAAACAACCAAACAAAAACACCAAATGGGCCAAGGATAACCAGTGCACGATCCGACTCAGTAACAACAGGTAAGTCAGTAACAGCCTCCACGAGCATACTGCCTGTGTTAGCAACAAGATTTGGGACACCAGGACTTTTCAAATCCATCAAGGAACGTCCTGCTCATCAGCAAGACAACTTACTGGTTGCATCTCTGTGAACACTGAAGAAAGGCTATTCCAGATGTCCTCTAGGCTGATCCTGACACGTTTCCAAAAGGCAAGAGCTGGGCTAGGGCTCGGGCTAGTGGATGGGAGGATGGGTCTGCGTCTCAGGTGGACAGGGGCCTGAGGAGAGGTGGTGCTCATCACGGTGGTGGGTGAACTGCAGCCATTGTCAGGACAGAGACTGGAGTCCAGAGGGCACTCCTCCAGGAGCTTGTTGAAAGGGCACTGCTGGTAGGTACAAGGCCGGTGTGCTCTGTGCGGAGTTCATTCAGTGCCCCAATTCGAAGGCGCCCAGAAACACCATGCAGCTTTCCGGCGCGGCTCCTGCTCATTGTACCCAACTTACAGTGGCAGTGCCATGGGCCCCAAGGCATCAGCATCACCCGCAGATCCTCAGGACATGGCATGGCTGTGGGTGATGCTTTTCGCCACGGGGTCGGGGTGGACCCAGGTGTCGACCACTGGTGCAGGGTGCTCTCGGGAGTCTCGGAAATCAGGTCCACAGTAGTCTTTGAAGTGAGGGATGGCAGATCGGTGGTCATCCTAATTTCTCGCTCCTGGCTATTGGCTACAAACCTCCCGGGGGTTGTGCTAACACTCATAGTATTGGAGGTCGAAGAGAGAGTTGCAGGGTAGGTGGGTTTTTTTGACATCAATCATGGCTCCCTCTTCCAAGGAGCCATCATACTCATTGAAGTTGGCCACTGATGACCGGCTAATACCTGTCACAGTGGACAGGAGCTCAGCTGCTGCCGGGGCGGCCAGGCGGTCAGCAGTGGCCAGCACATCATTCTCATCCTCCAGAGTTACCTTCACCTTCCAGCGTACACTGTTCTGGGTAGTGACGCTTGTGCTCCGGAGGCTGCGGGCTGGGCCCCCAAAGCGGACGCTGATCCACTGCATCCCAGTAGTGTTCGTGGTCGGGTTTGAGGTTGGGTTTGACGTCTGGTCTTGGGCCCCCGCCGCCCAGAGCCCCAAACTAAGGAGCAGGGCCCAGAGCAGCATGCAGGCGGCGGGGACCATGGGGCTGGGAGGCTTGGGTCGAGAGGTAGGCCCAGGTGCCTACCTTCTCACCCTCCCTTCCACTCTCCACCAACCCTCCAGGTCTCGAGGTCCTGTGAACAGACCGAGAGGGTGCTCCAAGGCGCGTGCCAAAGTGCTCTTTCAGCACAGGGCCAGCAGCCCCAGCGGCTGAGCTAAAAAATCACCAGGAACTGGTGAGCAAGAATTCTGTGCCAGAACCAAAAGGTAGATTATGATGTAAGAACTTGGAGGAAACTTGTTCGACTTAAATCTCTCATCACAGTTTATTAAAGGCCACAGGTCTGAATTTACTAACAAGGGTGAAAACGCCAGCTTTGGCAGCAATTCTTCCCAGGATCACAGGAGCAGACTAAGGGATTGGCTCTTCAAGAGTCTGCAAGCTGGCTCCTGGGATCCCAGCAGACAGGCTGGCTATGGTTGTTGGTTAAACCGTCACCTTCCCTCTACCTCCCCTCAAAAGGCTGCTAAGACAACCAGCTGGGAAGGATCCCAGAGGTTTTGATTACAGAGAAGGAATATGAGACCCACATGCTTTATAGCTAAAGCAGAATTAAAACCCAGAACCCTGCCCTTCCAATACCACACTCGGTCTTCCTTTTGGAAGCCGAAATGCAAGTCACCCCACATATAGGGTTCCCACCCTCAAATCCCAGCTTGAAGGCAGTGTCCAGAAGCAGGGATCCAGTGGAACTTGGGGGGTCAGGATGAGACGATTTACAGAACAGCTCCAGTGTGCAGAGCAATCACCACCTTGGCCTGAGTCTACGGCCCCTTGTCCAGTTTTGTGTTAGGTGCCTTTGAGCCATGGAGATCCTGGTCCAGCCTACAGAGGGTTGGGAGACAGAAGCCAGGGGAATTAGGAGCTGGAAATGGGGTGCTTGAGTCGCTTTCCTTCTCCACTCACTGACATACTCCCCACTGGCTACTGTCACTTTGCTGCTAGCTTACCTATTCATAATTTGTTTTAGTGTTTGTTTGTTTGATGCCCCCCTCAGTGTCTCTTGCATAATTTTTTATTTGTTCTTTAAATTTTGTTTACATACCAAAAACTTTATTTATGAATGTGCACACATGCATGCCGTGGATTTATGCCACCACTAAGGTCTGGAAGTCAAACTCAAGTTGTCAAGCTTGTCAGCGAGTACCTTTGCCCACTAAGTCATCTCCCTGGCCCCATTCACTGTTCTTGACAAATATAATAGTGTCCTTAACTTCTTCTCTAGGTGTATGCGGTTCCCCTATGTGTCTTAGTTCTTTCTATCTCCCCAGAGACACTAAGAAACAGGACAACCAGCACTCTTAAGTGCCGGACTCACTGTCTGACAACTTCAGGGATGTGGACTTGATCTAGGGAGATGAGTTGAGCCAGCTCCCCAAGGCTGTCCAGGAACCGGATCTTTCGTGTGAACTTGGAACTGAAGAGAGAATAAATCAGTTACGTTCTGTATCGGGAGAATGACCCTGGAGGATCTCAGAGAAGTGGGGCGAGCAGAATGGCAAGGCTGAAAAGGAGTAGCGTGCCACCTCCTCACTGGCAGTAGTGACAATAGAGAAAGGGGTGTCTCCAGTGTGTCTTCAACTAGTACCTGATAAAGGGCCGAACCAGTGCCAGGAACGCCTTCACATACCATGTAGCATGGACAACCACCAGGGCTCGAAGGTTTTTCCGAAGCCTGAGGAAGAATCCAATATGACCATATGTTCCCTGTTCCGCCTTAGTCCATGAAGAACAGGTAGGTTATCTTCAGTGCTGCAGGCTCCTCGGTGTCTCTCTCTTCCAAATTTCTCTGGCAGCTGTGCCTAATCCCCAATTTACTCAGCCCTCTATACTCTAAGTTTAGGGGATGTTCCTTTACTAGCACCTCTGTCTCTGCGACTCATTTCCCTCCAGCCCACATAGATTCCTTTCCCCGTTGTTTCCACCGTGCAGCCCAAGCGACATAGAAGTCCCAGAGGAAGTTGGGTGAACCTGTGGTGCCTGTGATCTGAGCACTCTGCTGTAACCCCAGCAGAAGCAAAGAGGTCAGGAATTCAAGGACAACTGGGGCTACACTGAGAATTCCAAGCCAACCTAGGCTACACGAGCCCCCTATATAAAATGAACTCCTCCTCCAAACAAGAAACAACAAAGCTCTTAAGTAGGAAAAAGACCAGCAAGGAGGAAAAACAGAAACGATTCAAGAAGAAAATTAAACAAGGGTGAGATGACCATGACAGACACGGTGATAACACCTGTTTGTTATCCAAGCCCTGGGGAGGCAGAGGCAGGAAGACCAATTCAGGGTTACGTCTGGCTACATAGATAGTTCAAGGCTAGCCTCGATTATATGAGACCCTATTTCCAATAAAAATAAATAAATGGCTGGGTTGTGGTGGTGGTGGTGCATGCCTTCAATCCCAAAGGAGGTAGAGGCAGGCAGATCTCTGTGAGTTTGAAGCCAGCCTGGTCTACAGAGAGAATTCCAGGACACCCAGGACTGTTATACAGAGAAACCCTGTCTTGAAAGACAAAAACCAAACAAACAAAAACCAAACACAATGAGGGGAATGATTTACACATCAGGGATGAAGGAAGAGGAAGAGAAAGCAGTGGAGATGTGAAAGGGAAGTGGCAAGACTGGGGAAAGGGAGAGAGACTCTGGTGCGGGCAGCGTGCCATGGGGATTCACAAGAAGTCTGAATAGGAAAGCTAAGTGACCTGTCCACAGTGCACTTAGTCCTAAGGGCTAGACGGCCCTGACTGGATGGGCTACAACAGGAGACACTTCTGAAAGAGATGTAGGAGGACAAAGAAAGGAGGGAGTAGGGATGGTGATCCAGGCCAGTGATCCTAGTACTCAAGAGGCTGGGCAGGACAAGGAGGGAACCTTGTCCTTGAGGACAACGTGGACTGGGGCTACATAGCAAGTCATCCTCAGGAAAGAAAAAGGGAAAACAACAAAGGGATCAAATGGAAGAAGAAAACAATAGAAAAATGAGGACGCTGTGTCCCTCTTGCCCTGGGGTCTCACCTCCTATCCAAGGTGCGGTAACACTGGCGTATCCAGCTCAGAGGCGGTACCTGGGCCCTGCGAGTGCCTCCACTCAAGTGAACGAGCAGATAATTTTCAGCTACCAGCAGTTCCAGAGTTCCCACCATATACCTGGGGACAACGTTGTAGGGGAGGTGTATGCTGTGTGTTTGGGGGCTCAGACACATGAATGCAGAGATTCTCGACAGGGGTCTTTGCCACTCTCCTCCCTTAGTCCCTTTTACAAGCCTTTTTGGGTTTCCACCTCACCTGAACAAGTGTTCCATGATGTAGGTGTAGTTGGGAACGCTGCTTGGGGGTAGATAGCAGGAAGCAAAGAGGATGACAGCATTGAGGCCATCACCATGGTAACCTGGGGGCCAATATGAGAAAAATTTACTCAGTTACAAATCTGTAAATAGACAGTACTTCTACTTAGGATAAGGGATACTGAGTCTTGGGAAGTCAGGAAGGATGCTAAACCTAACAACTGAGTCTCCAGCTACGGAACATTAGTCAAGCTGCCAGAGGTTTCTTTGCGTGTGTGTTTTTTTATGTTGCGTATGAGTGTGTTGCCTGCATGTACGTATGTGCACCACGGGGAAGGGAAGAGCTTGTGAAAGCACCTGGAACTGGAGTTACTGGCAGTTGTGAGCTGTCATGTGATTGCTGGGAAGTTAAGTCCAGCTGCTTTGCGGGAGCAACAAGACCTCTTACCTGCTGAGCCATCTCAGTACAGCTATTGCCACAGCTGGTGTTTTCATTTATTATTATTGTGTACATGCACGGATGGGTCCGTGTGGGGGTCAGAGGACAACTTTAGCTAGCGGGGTTAGTTCTCCTTGCACCTCTCCATGGGTTCTGGGGATCAGACCCAGGTTGCCAAGCATGCATAGCAAGCACCTTGACTCATTGGCCCACAATGCCACAGTTTTCATCCCCATTCTGCCTCTGTCCTTACCTCCATGAGACAGCACTTTCCTATAGGGCTCAATGACGGTCATGTCCACTCGCTGCTCTCGCTGTCCTGTCCGGAACACTCTCCAGAGATGGCCGTCTTCTCTGACCACATCCCACACACAACCCGGGCCCAGCCTCTCAGCTGCCTCGCTGGGCCCCAGGCCTTCTGCCTGAGGCAAATCATCTAAAACACAGTGTGTGTGTGGGGGAGATGCACAAGGCAGATTTCTTGTAATTTCTTGGTTTGCTAGAGTTACTCCTCAAATTTTTGTTGTTTGAGTTTCTGAGAGAAGGTTCCACTGCGTGGCTCAGGCTAGTCTCCAACTCATGATTCTTCTGCCTCACCTTTCTGAGTGCTAGGATGATTTATTTATTTACTCATTTACTCATTCATTCATTCATTCATTGAGTCAGGGTTTCTCTGTGTAGCTCTGGCTGTCCTGGAACTCGTTCTGTAGACCAGGCTGGCCTCGAACTCACAGAGATCTGCCTGCCTCTGCCTCCCAAGCGCTGGAATTAAAGGCGTGCGCCACCATGGCCCAGTCTGAGTGCTAGGATTCCCAGGTGTCCACTACCACATCTGACTGAATATACTATTTACTCTCTCATGTTTCAATGTTTCTTTTCTTTTTCTTCTCTTTTCCCCAGACAGGGTTTCTCTGTGTAGCCCTGGCTGGCCTCAGGGAGCTGCCTGCCTCTGTCTCCCGAGTGCTGGGACTACTCAATGAACTCACCTCTTTGTATCTTTCTTCTACCACTCCCTAACTTCCCCCCTTTTCCTTAGGCTGCTCTCTCGCCTCTCTCTCGCCTCTCTCTTTCCCTCTCTCTTTCTCCTCAATCTCAAACTACCTGGACTGGTCTTCAGTTCACTACATAACCAATGATGACCTTGAACTTCTGTCTGTACCTCCCAACCCCCGGGGATTAAAGGTGTGCCCATCCATGCACAGCTTCTACCAGGAATCAAACCCAGGGCTCTGGGCACGATAGGCAAGCAGCACTCTGACCTAAGCTACATTCCCACACCTCCTTTTTTCTGTTAGATGAAGTCTCAGATTGTATTCCATGTAGGTATTGAACTTTCAGTCTCCCACCTGAGCCTGCCCAGTAGCTGGGGGCTTCACCGAAACTCCAGCTCACACATTCTTTACTTCTTTCCTTCTTCTCTTTTCAAGACAGGGTCTCACCCTGTAGCTTTGGCTGCCCTAGGACTCACTGTTTGCTGCCCAGGCTGGCTTCAAACTCACTATGTATTAATTAATTTCTTGATTAATCATTTTGTTTGTTTGTTGCTATTGCTGTTATTTTGTGTGTGTCTGTATGTGTGTTTAGGCTTTTGGAAACAGAATGTTTCTATTTATCCTTGAAACTCAATAAGTAGATCAGGCTGGCCTCTGACTCACAGAGACTGCCTATGTCTGCCTCCTGAGTGCTGGGATTAAAGATGTCTGCCAGCAGCTGGGTGGTGATGGCAGCCTTTAATGTCAGCACTGGGAGACAGAGGCAGGTGGAACTGTTCAAGACCAGTCTGGTCTACAGAGCAAGTTCCAGGACAGCCAGGGCTACGCAGAGAAACCCTGTCTTGAAAAAACAAAAATCAAACAAACAGACAAAAAAAAAAGTGTGCTAGCAACCACATCCAGCTCTGGCTTTTTAAAACATGGATTGTGGGGATGTAGCTCAGGGCCTCATGCTTGTGTGGTTAGGACTTTGCCAAAGGAGGTTGTTTTTAGTCTATAGCCATTAAGCGTGACCAGACATCCCATGATTAAACCTTCATATCTTTCCTCATTGTCTAGTCTGCGGAAGTCTACACCCCTTAGCATAGCAGCCACCATGACACAAACTTTGCCAGCATAACCCAGCACTAGCTTTTCACACTCTTCCTCCTAGCTCTCCATGTCTAGTCAGGCTTCAAGCTTTGAATTCTCCAGGGCGCCACTCCTGACTCACTATGTCTACTAGAACAGCCCTCTCTAACCCCGAGAAACGTGACCCTTGATTCGGCATCTCCTTGCGGTCCCTAACAGCCACACAGAGCCAGACCTCCATCTGCGATTACTTCTAGGCAGTTACGATTTCCTAAGAGCAGGGTACCTTATGTGTCTGTTTAGTTCATCTGGGAGACAAGCTTCCCTTTGGAGCCTAGACTGTTCTCAGACTCCTGGCAATCTTCCCACCTCAACCTTAGAGCTAGATTCACAGGCCTGCAGCACCCCACTCCTCCCCCTCCACCCACTTAGAGATGGATAACAGCTAAGAATTCAGTCTTAGTTCAGGAAAGCATAAAACAGGCATTTACTTTTTTTTTGAGAAGAGTTTCTCTGTGCAATACCCTTTGCTGTTGTGAAATTCATTTTGTAGACCAGGGTGGCCTCAGACTCACAGAGATCCACCTGCCTCTGCCTCCTGAGTGCTGGGATTAAAGGAGTGTGCCACCACTACCTGGCTTTTTTGGTTTTTTAACCTCAATATTTTTCTTTCATTAGACTGTTTGCTTTTTTGCTTATTTTTGAGACAAGCTGTCCCAGACTGGCCTCAAACTCAGAGATCTACCTGCCTCTGTTTCCCAAGTGCTGGGATTAAAGGCTTGAACCACCATGTCAACCTTGGGTCTTTTTCTTAATAAATTTCCCCTTCCAGCCCTTGGCTGATCTCCTGTCCGTTCTGGAAGCTGTTCCTTTCCTTTCTGAGGAAATGTTTCTGGTCTGTCCACTCAGCTACTATACTTTATTTTTGGGATTATTCATTATTTTACGTGTATGGGTGTTTTGTCTGCAAGTATGTATATGCACAACAGGCATGCCTGGTGCCCTTGAAGGTCAGAAGAGGGCAGCAGATTCTCTGGGACTGTAGTTATAGACAGCTGTCATGTGGGTGCAGGGACTCAAACCCAGGTCCTCTGGAAGAGCAACCAGTGCTCTTAACCACTGAGCCATCACTTCAGCCCCTGCTTACTATCCTAACATCCCATCCCATCCCATCTGTTCACCCTGCCCTACATTTTTGTCTGCTTCGATTTTATCAGCCCCATCCTTGGGTTTGCGCCTACCTTCCCATTCAAATTCATGTCCGCTATCAAGCTGCTCGGAGTCGGACGGTGTCTCCAGTTCATCCACCTCCAGGTCCAAGCTGCCATCCGAAGAGGAAGATTCAGAATGGGTGGGAGAAGCTCCAGTTTTTCCTCTTCCCTCGGTCAGATTCAGCTGCAATTCTGGGGCAGAGAGACGCTTCCGCATAGGGCGCTGGCCACACAGGGCCAGCGTGCTGGGGGTACCTGTGGCTGGAAGACAGGAGGGGAAAAATACCCAAATAGAAAACCCGTGCCAGTTGATGGTGATTTAACAGCCCTCTGTGGGATGGAGCCAAAGGCCTGTGATCCCAGCACTAAAAGAGACAAGAGGATCAGAAGTTAAAGGCCATTTTGACTACAAATCAAGATAGAGAGCAGCCTGGGCTACGTGAGTCTTTACATCAAAACAAACAAATGAACACACAAGGACTTCTATATACAGAAGTCATGAAACCAGGTGTGGTAGCTCGCATCTGCAACTACAGCACTGGGACGCAGGGGCAGGAGGATGCTGCAAGTTTGGTCTGCTTGTTTCTTTCTATGTGTGTGGGTGTTTCTCATGCATGTTTGTCTGGATACTACATGTATACCTGCTGCTCTAAGAGCCCAGAGAGGGCTGTCAGATCCCTTGGTTGTGAGCCACCACGTGGATTCTGGTAATCAAATGGAAGAGCAGTCAGTACTTTTAACTGAGCCATCTCTCTGGCCCTGATAGCTGCCAGTTTGAGGCCAGTTTAGATTACACATGGGCTACAGAGTTGAGACTGTCAAGAAATACCTCAGGTGTGGTGGCGCACACCTTTAATCTCAGTGCCCAGGAGGCAGAGACAGGCAGATCTCTGAGTTCAAAGTCAGTCTAGTCTACAGATGAGTTCCAGGCTAGTTAGGGTTACATAGGGAGACACTGTTTCAAACAGACAAAACAACAGTAACAAAAAACACCTAAAATAAAATTTTAGAGGAGCTAATACCAGCTAAGCAGTAGTGGCACACGACTTTAATCCCAGCACTCAGGAGGCAGAGGCAGGCAGATCTCTGTGAGTT
>LOJH01019660.1:0-21115 GCA_001685095.1 Ellobius talpinus | reverse complement strand
GAAGAAGAAGAAGAAGAAGAAGAAGAAGAAGAAGAAGAAGAAGAAGAAGGACAAATCATGAATAGAAAATGTTCCAAGAGGAAGAGTATACTGACTTGATGGTTTAGCCTACTTCAAATAGGTTGTAATTTCATAAATCTCCCCAAATGCTTGCTTTATGCTGTTCTCTACAAACATAAAAGACAAATGGTCATTTTGTGGTCTGAATTCAATTAAAATTTAAAGCTGGCTTTGGAGTTGGATCATGGTTCTTTCCTTCTCTAAACCTAAGCATGCTTGTTAAAGGAAAAATCCAAAATCTCTGTCTCATCTCCAAAGAGCCATGTGGTATGGGACAAGGGACTATACTATTGCCACCAATCTCATAATCCTTTGGTTTTATTTTGACTCTTTAAAACTTTTCTTAAGGTACAAATATTATCTCAAAATCTGTAAGATTATTATGTATATATATAAAGTTTCTGTTGAGATATTAGTAGTCATACAGAGGACTAATTAATTTAGAAATAAGCTTCATCTAGCTTACTTCATGTGTCTTCGATTTGAGTCTGCAGAAGGTAATTTGTGTAGCCCAGAATACTTAATAGACTGGTCCTCTAACCTTTTGGAGATCTACACGGCATTTAAAATGCTTAAGTTTTCTGCGGAAAGTTGTGACAGTGATCTTTGAGCTTTCCAAAAAGATGATGGAGCCCTATAACAACAAATCCACTTGGACTAGAGTAACACCATTAAGCTAGCAAACTTTGCCCAAAGATAAGCTTTAGACTGCAAACTGCTTAGGACAACTTCAAAGCTGCTAGCTGAGATGGTCCAGCCTCTCAGACTACTTCAGCCAGGACTTCATTTCAGTTAAGCCCTGCACTTTCTCATCACATAGAGACTGGACAACAAGTGATATAGCTAGCTTTTTGACCATTATCCCAATTTTCTCAGGGTCCCCGAAAATATCTTTAAGAACATGATGCCCACATTCCCAAGAGGTGGGGTGAGTGGTTTTTTGATCATTTGGAGGGTTATGGATGTTTGCCATTGTTTAGGGGGGTTATTTGTAAGTTGTTATTGGTCATGGTCAGGAAGGAAGCTGAACAAAGGAGGTTGAGTTAAGGGATCCCTTTCTTTTTTACATCCTTCTTTCTCTTCTATGTAGTGTTGAAGAAAACAGGGATGGGGATGAAAAGAAACGAAAGGGGAGATATAGGAATGTTAGGATAAAAAGGATAGAAGATGGAATCCACTAAAAAGCAACTACTAGTCTCAAACATTTTATATTGGTATAATACAAATTTAAGGTTACTTTTGTCTATTTCTACTCTTGTTTAAGGTATTGTACCTATGAAGCTTATTTAAACAGTAAAGTTCTAGTTCTTGAAAACTATCATTACAAACTGTGACAATGACCTTGATCCAGTCATCATGTAAGCAGTATTGGTTTTTAAAAGATTGAGTTATTTGCTTATTTACTTGAATGAATGTATGTGTCTCTCTCTGTGTGAGTGTATGTGCACATGTGTGTTCAAATGTTCTCACTTGGGCATGTGTGTCGGTAGATGCCAGAATGAGGCGTTATGTGTCTTTGGCTATCAGTTTACTTGTTCCTTTGTGTCAGGATCCCCCCTTGAACCTGGGGCTTATTGTTCATCCTCAGCTTTGACTAGTCTGGAAGACAGCAACTCCTAGTTATCCTCCTGTCTTTGCCCCCCTTAAATCTGGGGTATCAGGTATGCGTGGGACATCCTGCTTGTTATGTGAGTGGTTGGTTCTGAATGTTAGTCCTTAAGATTGTGTAGCAAGTGCTCTTAACTGCTGAGTCATCTTGCCAGCCTCCAACACTCTTCATAGGCTCACAGCCTGCTTCTTTCTATAAATAATTCTTTCCATGCCCCTCCCCTTTTAGGAAAGTTAAGAAGCAAAACCAACTACCACCCACTCAATCCCTTTCTGTTGAGATTATAATACATTTCTGGATCTATAATTTATAATGATTATCATTAACAACTTTATTTTTTGATTTAGACATCTCTGGTTCCATCTAGTACCAATTCGTAAAAAGTTCTAAAGTTATATCAAACATAAAACAGGGAAGCAGGTGGGTGGAAACACGTACTTGCTACTGAACAGGATTCCCCCTAATACCTGGGTGCCGGGGGAGTATTTAGGATAGTGAATCCCATTTAGAAGCTGAGCATCAGTCAATTGGAGTGGAAGGGTCTGTAAATAACCAGTATGATTGCCACCAGTGTTACTCGAGAAAGTTGAAAGCTACTTACCTTGATGGGGATGTTGAGAACATACTGGCCATAATTAGTCCGTCTGTGCCTTGGTGTGTTAGAGTTGCTGTGGTCAACACTTGCAAAGAAGATTTCTTAAACAACAGTTTTGGAGGTAACAAGTGTGAAGCTTAGGTATGGACAGATTCATATTTTCCCAAAATCTCCAGAGAAGATGTTCCCTTACCTCTTTTGGCTCCTGGTAGCTCCTGGAACCCCCAAGCCTGTGCCAATATCACTCTAATTTCTGACTTTATCATCTCATGGCCTTTTCCGTGTCTCCGTGTTCTTTTCTCTTACAGGAACATCTGCTATTGGTTTTAAGGTCCATTCTAAATCAGGGATGGTCTCTTCTTGGGCTGTTTCATGAAGACCACATTCTGAGAGTTTTGCTAAACATGACCTTTGCTAAACATAAACTATTCAGCACAGGATATCATCACTCACTTCATTGTTTCTCAGAAGGTTGCTAAGAGAGGGAAGAGAAACAGTAACAGCATTTTTTCTTTTCGTAAAATTTCTCCGAAGCTACAAAGTAGAGAAGGATTCATTTTAACTGTTGTATTATTCCATTGAAGTTTTGTCTAATTAATAAAAGAGAATGCAGCATCTTGAGACACTCTCTTTGGGGGCTTGGGATTAGAAATGATTATTTTGTGATAAATGTCCTGTAGTGTTTTTGCATGGAGCCGTCTCTTTGGGTTGTCTCAGCAGCCTGGTGAAATAAGTGTAGCAGGTAACTTTAATGAGAGCCACGGAGAGCAAAGACGCATGGCTCAGTGTGAATACGTTTTGCCAGCTTTCCCTGTTAGGGATTGCCGGGCGGGACTGAAGCATTGGCACCTTCTCTTTCTCCTACAAGGCAGCCTGGTTTCCATAATGCCTTTCTTCCCACAGTACCCAAGGAGACGTCTGGTCTGTCCTCACTTCTTTTTTCATATCCCAGTTTTCACCTGCTTTTGAGGTTTGTCTCAACTGAGTTCTACAACTTTTCACCAATGCACAAGTTGTAACCCCGAGTGAGTTACATACATGCTCTTTCTGGGTCTTGGCTTAAAGCAGAGGGGAAACAATTACTTATTTTTTTCACAAGAAGATAATGAAGAAACTAATTTACATGCAAAACTTCAAGCAAGGAACCCCTAAGATCAGCAACCTCTTTGGGGTATGGGACATATTTTTCACATATCAACAGAAACAAAAGAGTGGGAAGCTGAACAATCACTGTTTGGCGTGTGCGGAGTCATGGGAGACGGGCTCAGATGTATATCAGACATGCTGGGTCTTGGTCTCATCAAGTATGAAAGGCTGGGTGGATCTCCAAGTCCATTAAGCTCTGTGATTTATGGACAGATGATTGAGAGGAACAGCAAACTAGGAACCCTGTCTTTTCTCTGTTTCGATTCAGAGAGATTTAAACAACACTGGAGGAGCCTGGAGACAAAGTTGCAGATACGACAGGAGGAGGGAGGGATCTGTGGGAAGCTTGGGAAGTCCCCAGCATTGTTTCAGTGTTTCACACAAAGGACAACTGAGAAATTTCTTGTGTATTTAAGATGGAGTGAGACTTATTATTATTGCTATTATTTCAAAGATTCCTTTAACTTGCCACTCTCCTGAAAGATAATTGCACAATGTCTCCCGTGTTCCTCGGTGTACTGGGAAGGTGATGTGGGGAACGGAAGACTTCAATATTTCCAAAGGAGTTTAGGAACAGGGAATAATGTCAGGCTCACATCAAATAGAAATAACTCCTAAGGTCCCCACTTATTAAAAATGTATGTCATGTATTCAAGGATTTTCTTCCACAGTAATTGCACACAGGCAGAAGCCAGCCTGAAGCTTTTTAACAACCCTAGAGTTTTCCCGTCCTCATTAAACAAGGAAGCAAACAAGAGTGGCAAAGGCAGACAATAGACCCACCTTCTCCAAACCTGCCAGGAAAGTGTGAAGACCTTTGCAGAGCTTTGGGGCATCCCTGCTTGATGCGGCTGTCTTTTTGTCGATGGGGGATGAAGCTCTAACATTCTGCTTGCACAATCAGTAGTCCTTAAACTAGGAAGTGCAAAGAACAATGTCAATGCCATTTCTCACCCTCCCCATTCGCACAAACGGGCATCCCTTCTGTGTTCTCAGTGTCCGATGCTGTTTCTAGACTTCATCTTTAAGACTCTCTTTCTTGTCACAGACTAGCTTCTCATCCTTTACAAATTCAGACAAAATTTGGGTCTTAAACAATGCATGGCTGTGATTACAGCACTGCAGAGGGGAAAGTAGGATTGGAGGGTTCAAGGTCAGCCTGGGCTCCCATAGGACCTTGCCTTAAAAAAATCAAAACCAAAGCAAAAAGGGGAAATGATGTAACTATATTTTCATTTCAAAAAATAAAGAAACGAACAGCAAAACTAAAACCAAAACAGAACAAACAGAAGTTTTCAAACCAAAGCCGTTCCAACTCTTCCCTGTATCCTTCCATCAAAGCAGAACTCGAATCTGTCCCTTTTGTTATAAAAAATACAGGTGTTGTTTGAATCGAACTCAGAATAGACAGCAGCCGAAGATCAGCTACTGTATCACAGCCGATGTCATGTAAGAGTTTGTACCACTTGATACCTCTATTTTGTTAGTCACTTATCTGTTGATGATGCATCATTAACAACAGGAGGGTTCTTTTCTTTATTTTTTGAAATAAAATATAGTTATATCATTTCCCTTTTTGCTTTAGTTTTGTTTTTTTAAGGCAAAGTCCTATGGGAGCCCAGGCTGACCTTGAACCCTCCAAAAAAGAAAGTGGGATTTACCTTCAACCAGGCTTTGAACTCTGGGCAAGAAGATTGTACTGAAACTAAGCAGAAGCTGTCTGTGTTTTAGACAAAGTGCTCAACATAAGGCTTGAATTACAACATGATTTTTACCTAAGACTCATAAAATTCAGTCTGATGTAACTTTCTTCTGTATTTTCCTTGTTTCAGAAACCACTCAGCGTGGTGGCTGGCAGATGGTTTTCTGCCTGGCTTTTCTCTACTGGGTGCACTGGGTAGAGTGATGGGGCCTTTGACTTCCCCATACTCTGCTGTAATTTTTCCATGGTGGCAGCATCCAAAGTCCCTTAGAGGAATTTGGAAAGTACAGAGGCAGCAATGAAGTCAAAGGAAAGGGGAAGGGAATGGAAGGGAATGGAAGAAGGGCAATGATTAGCTCTGCTGCGCCTTTTTCTAGACTGGAGTGGAAAGAATGGATCATGCATCACACAAGGTCAAGTTCCTCAAAGCAGGCTCTCCACAGGCCTGAGGGGCCCATCACAGCTCTCTGCTCAAGCTCCCCACCTTCTTCAGTTACCAGCTTCTATGGCCGTACAGTAAGTAAAAAGTTGCTCTCAAAATATTGTTCACGTGTCATGGGACAAACCACAGGGTTCACCCTGAAATGGCCACTCCTTTCTAAACCCCCTTTCCATTATTTTACATACTCCCCAAGAGGGAGACTCTCTCTTTTGGTGCAATCCTTGCTCATTGTCAGGTAGTGAGGATGAAAGCATAAAGATGACGATTCCATTTGCTCAGTATTCAGGGAATACCCTGTATTCTCCCATGACCTGGGATCAGATGGTAGCCATTATACAGAAGCTTCTAGGAATCTCAATTCCCTTGTTCACTTCAATCACTTCAATCCCTTCATACCCATAAATGTACTATCTTATGAATGTTTGTTCCTTTTATATGTGTATAATTTTATACACATAAAACTTCCTGATTTTTAATTTCCCTTTTTAATCAGCATGGACCATATCCCACCCAAGTACTGACCAGGTCCGTTTCTACTTAGTTATCCCTGCATCGGACCAGGTCAGGGATGTTCAGGTTGGTATGGTCATTGACATCATGTGTCATCTTAAGAAATATTGAAAAATGCAAAAGGAGGGTTTTTTATTTAATTCAGAAGAGCATAAGTGGGAAGGAAATGAATTGATATCATGAGTGTGACAGAAAGTCTGACAACAGCAGCTTAGGGGAGAGAGGATGGAATTTTGCTCACTGGTGGGAATACAGTCCAGGATGGTGGAAAGGCATGGTGGGCAGCGGGAGCTTATGGCTCCTTCCCTCTTCCCTGGGTAGAGCAGAAAGAGAGTCCTGGCGATCAACATCCAGGTCCTCCAGGAGCAAAATCCCTCCTCCAGCAAGGTTCTTCCTCCTAGGTTGTTAATCTCTCCAAACAGCACCCTTGGCTGGAGAATTAGCAAATGCATCTCACATTCAAATCACAAAGGGAGCAGTTGGTTTCAAAGGGTGCTCTTTGTAAGTATGAGGCTTTTTGCTTCCGAAATCACAAAAGCTTAAATCTACAAAGAGACTTTTAGTACCCTTGCTAGTGATGGGGACTTGTTCTAGAGTTCACATATTTTCACTAGTGTCCCCCCCCAATGGATTGAAAACATGTAATATGAACTTTTGAGTTAATAGCACAATTCAGTTAGCATTAGTACTGTGCATGTGCGGGAAGTTGATATGTCCACATAGGTTGTGTGCTTAGGAAGTATGTTTTGAATAAAAGCTTATGTTTAAATTCATGGAGTGATCACAACACTTAGCTCACTCTGGGGGTCATGTGGGACTTCTTTTGGAGAACAGGAAAAAAAATCAACAATGAAGTAAGTACCCCGGGAAACTCAAATGCTCTTTCATTAAGTCTCTACTTAGAATCGTAGGCAACTGCAGTCACTGGTAAGATCTTCATTTTAGGCAAAAAATAAAATAAGCTATTAGGTGCTGTGAGAAACTTTTAGACTTCCTCCTTGAAACAAAGCTTTCCACCCCCTTTCTATATGGTGCTGGGTTCACAGGGTGCAATGACCTGCTAAACATGACAGAGATGTATGATAGTTCCATTTGCTTTTGAGAAATATATCTTGGCCGAAGTTAAGTCTCCTTGATTGAACACATGGGTCAGGCACGTTAAATGGAGTCCCATGCTATGCTGTGTCCACCAGAGACCCCGCTCTGAAAGGAAGTCTGGCAGTATGGACAACCACACTCATCCTTTAGACTGTGAGTCTGCCATTGTAGTCCACACAGCTAACAGTTAGCTTGCATGCCGTCACGCCTCCATCAAAGAATTCTTAGTAGGGATTCCCTACCCACAGACCTTTTGTGCACCCCCTGCTACCTTGCCCAGTTCTAAATCTTGCACCAGCCAGCTATTAGCTATGTCTTTGCCTAAACAGCCGTAACAAAGATGGCTCAATGAAGGGCTATGGTTTTGTAAAGTGTGAATTTGACTTGCGATCATGTGCTCTAACCAAGTCTTACCATTTGATTTTACTGGCCTTGACACAAGAGATAGAAACAGATCCAAACCTTAATATGCCACTTGCAAAATTAATTAGGTTCCCCTTCGAGGTGTATTTTACCTTTCATGCTTTACCGGGAAACAGCAGTCCCTCAGAAGAGGGGCAGAGTGACAACAGCAGTCCCTCAGAAGAGGGGTGGAGTGACAACAGCAGTCCCTCAGAAGAGGGGCAGAGTGACAACAGCAGTCCCTCAGAAGAGGGGCGGAGTGACAGTATGACTCGCTCAAAGAGATGCTCGCGGTTAGGCCAGCTCTGGTTTTGGGTTCCAGACAGTGCTGTCTTTCCTAAAATTTCAACACCTTCAAGATGGAATGGGCTGCGTGGTAGGTGGGGAGTATCTACCACTGGAAACATTCAAGCAGGCACTAGGCCACTGCCTTCCAGGAGGCCAAGGAGGAACCCTTGATGGGTAGGATGCGATGTTCTCTAACACACCTTCCATAACTCTGTACTCTGTGGCTGTTTTGCCCGAGTTTTGTGATTGTGTAAATTCCAATTACAGATGCCCACTCCTCATAGTCAAATGCCATTTTTTGTTGTACATTTCTTCATGCTCCACAATTCAAAATATCCATTTATTTGTAGGTCGAAGGAGTAGGGCAGCTCAGCAGGTAAGAGTGCTTGCCAGAGGACCATAAAGACCTTAGTTCAAATACCCAAACACCCACATAAAAAGTGGTTGAACACTCCTGTAACCCAACACTTAGGGGATGCGGAAATGGGGGGATTGCTGAGGCTCATTAGATGCCGACTTAACTCCAGGTCCAGTGAGATACCCTGTCTTAAGAGACAATGTGTGAGTAATACACACGGTCCAGCTCTACCACTGGCTGGATCCATGACATGGCAACATTCAGACGCACTCACCTTCATTGCTCCTCTGCCAAGTTCAAAACATGACAAATATGCACTTACTTCACAGAGCTGTCAATCATCAATCAAATCAAATACAGCCATGAAATATTTAGCACCAGGCAGGATACTTCTAACGAGTGTGATGATAACTATTCGATACTGGCTAGGTGAGATGGTTTTTGTGATTCTCCTGTGCTGTCTCTTAATTACTCAGCAAACCTTTCACTTTTCTGCCACGAACAGATGATGGATTAGACTTCACAAACTTTATTAATTATTGGCATCATTTTTGAAGGATAAGTAAATCATAAATATCATGATGGCTCTTTGTGTCTTTTGACTTTTCATTACTCAAATTGTCTTATAGACTGGATTTAAATCATGTTGGATACTTTCTTATGGAGAGGACAATTTCCAGTTCTTTACCTAACTCACAATTACACAACACCCCCCTTGAGTTCCACTCCCCATAGTACAAGTCTGTAGTGCTTGGTAGTCTACTGCCATTGACAGTGTCGCCATAGGAACTGCGCATGCGCACACACACACACACACGTAGTGTAACTATCTGATAGCATGTGGTAACATATTTGGGCTTAACACTTTTCAGATTTTTGTTTTGTTTCCCAAGGCAGAGCCATACAGATGTAGTAGCTCTAGTTTAATGTCTGAGAGATTCCTCCACATACACCATTTCTTTCCCATTGAAACAGACATGATTCCAGCTAGTGAAAGCGGAATATCCGCCACGAATGGAGCGGCCATCTCAGTTTGTGCAGGAGCTGTTCTGCGAACATGTGGATGCATGCGATTATATTTTTTTCCTGTTTTACACTCACAATAATACTCATTTCTTTTAGAATCCACGTTAAAATGGTCAGTTCAATACAAGTCATGGCAATGCCCCATCAAAACCCAAGGGAAGATTCTCAGTTTTCTGTGTCCTGAGTAGTTGTTCTTATTGCAACTCAAAGAATTTCAATCCAGGAAATGCCAGCTGTCGACTTGCTTTGTGGTGGGTTTACATATCAGCTACTTTTCCCTCTGTACTCTTACATTCGATCCTTATGTGTTGAGGCTCATTTTTGTATAAATAATACACTTTATTTTGAAATTTTTGTTAAATGTTGTTAAGAGTCTCATGTAACCCAGACTTTTCTCAAGCTCACTGTGTAGCTGAGGATGACCCTGAACTTCTGACCCTCTTGCTTCTCCCTCTGAAGTGCTGTGATTATAGGGATGCACCATCACATCCAGTTTTATTCGGTCCTAGGGTTTGAATACAGGGCTTCATGCAAGCTAAGCAAGCACTCTACCAACTGAGTGAAACCCCAGCTCCTCAAATATGCCTTACATTGATAGAGAATTCCACTCAGTTTCTGCTGGATCTTTATATCACAAAAGTATGTCCCTTTCCCTCCTCTACTTGCTTTTGCCATTTGGAGCTAAAACAAACCACTTCATAAGAATCCCATCAATTTTTCTCTGTGTGCACTTCAGTTAAAAGAGCCTCCTGTGCTGTGCACCGTGCTCTGTGGGGACACCGTGTCACAGTTGGCTTGCCTGGAGATCAAAGTGAAACATCCTGCATTCACAGAAAGCCTGCTGTGTTCCTGTGATGCTCCATCCAGCAGGCCTCTTGAGTGCATTCGGTTTCAAAGGGCTTCTGCAACGATACATAATGCATTGAAATTTTGAGACAGTTTATGGAATCAAAAAACATTGTCCTTTCAACAGACAAAATGACAGCAGCTTTCTCCAGGCTGTCTTTCTTGTTAGACATTGCGGGCTCTTTTCTTCCTCCCCTCTTTGGTGTGGAATTTCATTTTGCCAATTGGTATATCTTCTGTAGATGAATTGCAACTCTCAGTTACTGATTCTTGACTACATAATTTATGCATGGGCTGTCATTATATCTGTTACAAAAATGAGGTAACAGACTATGCATTTTAAAAAAAGAAACCTATTTAATTTTTCCCTAGGCTCCCGGTCCTTTTCTTCTTCTTTCTCTCCATCTTCCATCTTTCTCTTTCTAGTCTGGTCATGCCTTCAATTAAACTTTTTTGTCATAGACACCTGGAACAATAGCAATTCTCTTGATCATTTTTAAGTACTCTCAAAATTATTTAACAAATGCCTCCCTTCCCCCCAAATGTAGAGTATAGTGTAACAGGTGTTGAATGTAAAAGCAGCTTTAAGAAACCATTTTAATTAAGTGATGACCTTCACAATTTATGATGTAGAAATTTTAGATTGGTCCAGTCCCACCCATTTGCTGAGTGACACATTTTTATCAAATTTATAATGCCAAGTATTGTAAAAGATGCCGTTGTCTTCTGCACAAAGACAGGAAAAGAAACATCCCCAAGTAAGTGAAGCACTTCCTCTGACAGTGAGACACATTTCAGTTGCAGAGCCAAGCATTAGATGACCCTGTTTTTAATGCATGTATCTCTTCTTATGTGTTGAATTTATAATTTTCACCTTGCATTCCACAATGAGCAAGTTCTATGAAGAATAAACATATATGTAACTTCTAGAAAAGGGGCATCAAGAGGACTGCTTAGGTAGTCAAGTGTGTTGACAAGAAAGGACAACTTCTGTGTGGGGACAACTTCTATGCTCTAGAACATTTTTGACTAGAGACCATCTTGTTATAGCACATGGAGTACTCATGTGGGCACAGCAAGGCTAAGTGTTGTTTTTATAATGTTTTCTTCTGCTTAAAGCATCTTCTTCCAGTGCTTGTTCTCTTTGTGACTTCCGAAGTCCGTAGTTCCTGAGTTGACCCCAGGTCAGTGTCACTGATGCAGTTGGCTGCCTCATGTCCTTGGCTCCTGGTCCAGGGGTGTGTCTGCAGAGCTGCTTTCTCTGTCTCTTCAGGAATTCATTCCACATCACCAGAGCAGAACTGTCTCTAGGGTCCACAGGAGTGTAGCTCTTCTATAGAAAAGAGAGGTACCTACACCCAGGAACAAGAAACAATTATTAGAAACAGAGGAGGATGAGACGTTTCAAGGTTGCTGGGACCTGCTGGTTGCCAGCCTGGATGAAAAATGTGAGCTCCTGGTTCAGGGAGAAACCCTGCCTCAAAGTATAAAGTGAAGAGAAATAGAGAAGGGCACTTGCCTATTGAAACTCTTTTCTGGTTTCCAGATGTATACACTGGCACCAGTACTCACGGACACATGTCTAACACGCGCACGCACACACACACACACACAGACACACACACAGACACGCACACACACACATTCCAGGATGAAATAAGGACATTATGATAATACTGACTTTATTTGTCCCTCCTAGAACATGTATTACCTGTTGTGGCTTCTGGGAAGGTTTCGTATTTGTCATTCAGGTTCTATTTAATTGCTAATTTGCTTGGGAAAAGTTTATTTCCTTATACAGATGACGGCTTTCTCCAAAGATGAGTACAGTCTCCAGTAAAAGGGAAAAACACATGGCATGTGTACCAACAAAAGTCACAGCAATCTCCCTGAATAGTCAGCATGTTCCTTTTTGTTATTCGGTGTTTCTCATGCTATTCAAAATACTACAAAGTGAGGACAATAGACTTCTAACACTGATGCAGAGATAGTAAATACTTTCTTGCTTGTTCCCCAATTTATTAGAATTCATTACTTCTTCTTGATGGGCTAATACTGTCACAGTTTGGAGCTGGTATGCTATGCCATTAATTATTTTATAAGGCTCTACTTACATGATTTTATCACTCTGAGTTTTTCCTCATTTCCTGGAAGTTATCAAGCTGACATAAAAAAAGCCATCTTCTAATGATAGTGAATTTTCATAAGCTATTTTCATCACGTCTCATCCTCAGATGCTGTTTGGCCCAGTGTCAACAGCTATATTTCCTTTGCTCCATTGTCTTTCGTAGTCAAATAGGGTGCATGTGTATTGATCGCATAGTATTGACTGTAATGCTTGTTTTTTATAAGCGCTTTCTAATAAAAATGTTAGCAAACAGGAGCCAGCATTTTATGCTAAATATATGAATCCCAAATCAACAATAGGAAGTTAATGGTTTTTCTATTTTAATACATGGCAGACTTTCATTGTATTGTGTCTGGTGTGTGTGTGTGTGTGTGTTTGTGTGTGTGTGTGCGTGCGCGCATGTGCACAGTTGCATATATGTTGCTGCATGTGAACAGGTGTGAGTGTGCATGTGGAGGTCAGAGGTTGACCCTGGGTGTCTAACTCAATCCCTCTCTATTTTATGTACTGAGAAATGCCCTCTCCCTTGGCCCCAGAGCTCACTCATCCCACTACTCCAGCTCGTTTGCTTCACGGAGCTCCTCTTTCTACCTACTGGCCACTGGGTTTAGATATTGGCCTGGTCAGTTTTGATGTGAATCCTGGGGATTTGAAATCTGGCTTTCTCCACTGTCTCCCCACACCCATGTAGGGAATAGAACTTAATATACCAAACCAAGAAGACTGCAAGGCTGCCAGTTTCCCTCCTCCTTTCACGCCGAGCTTCCTGCCACGCTGTCTAATTGTTTGTGGCTATTGACTGCTTTCCAGTGTCCTTACATCCTCTTGTATGCATGTTGGAAGTCTGAACATTTTTATTTGTATCACAACTCACTTATGAAGGCCTCATTATGTTCTTCTGACGGGAGGGCCTTCACAGGAGAATAGAAGGTAGAGTTGTCTTTCCTTTTGACTATACACCATACTTCTAGCAGTGGTGACAGAGGTCTCTTTCTGTGGTCTAGCTGTATAATGGCAGTGATGGCCCCCAGAGCCACATGACATGATTGCAGCAGGTCTAATGACAGAACTCACGCATTCCAGAATTTTCATTACATTCTTCCATATGCGCACATGTATTTGCATGTTTGCAAGTGCAATGTGTGTGTGAGAGCATGTGAACATGTGTGAGCATCCATGTAGATGCAGAAATATCAACTTTCAGTTGCAGAGTAAACTTTCGCCTTTTATTCTTTGACCCTACCACTAATAAGTAACCAGAAATCTGTACTGTGTTCTCCATTTGAAATCCCTTGGATTTGTTCTGTATTCTTGGTTGATCCCAAAGTAATACAGCTGATAAAACCATCCAAAACTGTTGTACATGGAAGGGAAAAGCCCAGGCAACAGAGAGACCACACTAATTGTTCATACACGGCTTCATCAGTGAACAAATATGAACACATTACACAAGGTGCATAGGAAGAATGAATAATAGGAAGAATGAATAATAGGAAGAGTGCTTATTTTGTTTATGAAAATCTCCATTTTGCAATTCAAGGACAATTTTCTTTGGATTCTAATCATTTGTCATCTCTCAGTTTATTCTTTTTAGTGTTATTAATTATGATGCTGGTGACTATGTTGGTGATATCAATGTCAATGACATAAAAATAATGTTATATGGTTTTGATAAGTACAGGTGGGCTTACACCTGTACTGTACAGCTGGGGATAACTTTGAAATGATGATCCTCCTGATTCTACTTTCTGAGGACTGAGATTATAAGTATGTGCTACTGGATTTGTGATGCTAAGGATCAAGCCTGGTGACCTTGTATTTGCTAGACAAGAAATGTGTCAACTAAACTACATTCTCAACACCCAATTATCCTTATAGGTTATTATTATTATTGTTTGTAGTAGTACTAATACTAATACTTTTTTGGTCTTTGAGGTCTGGTTATATAGCTCTGGCTGACCTAAACCTTGTGACAAGTCTTCTGCTTAGCCTCCTGAGTGCTAGAAGTATATATCAACGTGCCTAGTCAGTTTGTCTCAATTTAAACCTAGGAATTCAGTACCACTCATGGCCTCCCAACATTCCTCCTCTGTCACTATGGAACTCATAGTTACCGTCTGATACCTCCCCCTACCCTAGTTCTGTCAAATACAGTAACACCCATGAAAGGCAGAACTTTTATGACATAGGGTCATATTGTCCTACCTCTCCTGCCTTCTAACATCTAAGCCTGGGCGGTCATCTTTCTGCTTATCTCAGATATATAAGGAAGCCTGTGGTAGTTTGAATGTAACTAGCCCCCATAATCTCATAGGCAATGGAATATTAGGAGGTATTGGAGTGGGTATGGCCTTGTTGAAGGAGGTGTGCCACTGCGGATTGGGCTTTGAGGTTTGCTATGCTCAGGCTACTGCCCAGTGTCTTAGTTGACTTCCTGTTGCCTGCAAGATGTAGCACTCTCAGCTCCAGCACCATGTCTGCCTGTATGCCACCATGCTCCCTGCCATGATGATAATGAACCAGACCTCTGAAACTACAAGCGAGCCACCCTGATTAAATATTTTCCTTTATAAGAGCTGCCATGGGCACGGTGTTTATTTATGGCAATAAAAAAACCCTAACTAAGACAGAGCCTTTTCCAATCTGCTGTACAGATTTTAGCAACAACCCAATTCAGTTGGAGGGGCTAGATTGCAACTCCATCTCCCTGAGGCAGAGGATGGGAAGTAAATGCATTGGGACATGAAGAGTAACAAGGAAGTATCGTAGTCTTACTTAGAACACCCCAGTTATCATCTGCATTAGTCCAAATGCATCAGCATTCTCTGCAAAGGTCAATTCAGGTGCAGGCTGAAGTCCTTCCTATGTACTTAGGTCCCCGATCTACTGAACACACTTAGGCAGTACACTGCAATATTTTGTTCAACAGAAAACTGCATATGCAATGGTATTCTCTTAAGATTCCAAAGGAACTGAGATATTCCTCTGACCTAGAGACTTGTAGCCATGGTAACACTCCAGTACAATGCATTATTGAGGCTGATGGTGATGCTGGTGTCAACAAACCTGTGGCTCTGCCTGACCTGTAAAAGCATAGCACGGGCAGTCATGTACAGCACTGACTGAAGGCTTGGTAATGTCACTAAATATCTAGGCCACTGGTGTGCATACACATGTTTATTGTACTTGGTGTTTTCCTCCACAGAAAGAAAGTTTGCTATCTGCTCCCCTTATGGCAGAAACAGTTTACCTGTTTACCATGTCACTTGGCTACATTACGAGACTACCCAGACGAGGCATACAGGCATGGTGGCCCATGCCTGTAATCCAGTACTTGGGAGGTAGAGACAAGTTCAGGTGAGCCAGTCAGCTATGTAGCGTGTTTGAGGTTTGCCTGAATTACAGGAGACTCTGTCTCACCTCTCCAGAGTCCCCAAAATGAAGACCAATCACTTGGAGTGAGTGCTCTAACCCACTATGATTGGGCAGACACATCCTGTTTGTGTTTGCACAGGAGGAAATCACCCCACAATGCATTTCTCATAAATAAGAATGCTCCTCTTTCAAAAAGGGACACATCACAGAGAGTGAGGAACTGTGGAGTGTTCAGCCTTAAAGGGGACATCTATGTCATCTCATGACTCTGGGAACATTGTGGGAAAGGGGAAGACAAAGAGCCGCAGGTTAGGGAGGACGGCTGTGTAGTGTCATCTGCACATGACGGAGTCAGCACACTCAGGAAAGTATAGTGGCTGCGGTTGTCTACACGAGCCTGCAGGACATCAAGACAGACAAATTTCCTGTGTAGATGGGAAGGGCTCAGGAAGCCCCGCCCTTAATTGAGGAGCTTGAGTGGTTGAAGGCTGCTGCTAAGAAGTCAGCTTCCTTTAGGTAATTTGTCCCTGGTAGACTGAGCATGCTCCGGGCATGAGTGTGATAGCGCTGACTGGACTAAGGGGATTACGACAGGAGGACGTGAGGTTGGGAGGGGACTTGACTGGGGACCCTATGGAAAGTTGGAGGGGAAATGGGGGGGTTGTGTAATCACAGTACATTATATACATGCAAAAAATTATCAAAGAATGAATAAAAATATAGTCAAAAATAAATTTTTATTTTAACCCCCGAAGTGACTCATAGCTGCATTTTCAATGGTCAGAATTTATGTTGAGCCCTATTGTTTGATTGAGAACCAGCTAAAGTCACTGATCCTGAGTTACCCAACATGTTTGAGGGAGCCAAAGATTATGAGTTGGGAGGCATGGGTTTGGCCCAGGGATGGTCTGTTCCTGATAGTGGCTGCCCCCAAAGCCCTTTCTGGGCACACCTGTCAGATAAATGCTATTTTCTTTCTGTGATGTGTAATCTCAAAGCCCCATGGTCCCATTTTTCAGTTCGTTTCTCTGCAGTCACCTAGTATCCCAGCTGCTTGGGACTCACAGCCCTCGGTGTTAATCGAGGGAAACAATCACTTTCGAGAGGCCTACAAGCGTCTAGATCTTTTAATTTTCTGACCAAGGTTAAAGACAATCTTGCTGAAAGTCACCTCAGCAACATTTAAAAATAGAACACTATAAGCTCCTTTTTTAAAAAAAATAAAAATAAAGGTACACAGTGCTAAATAAAGTTTAACTCCCAGAGGATTAATTTTTAAGGAATAGGTGTATATGCTCTGTTCATGGGCTTCCTATCCTCTGCCATGCTGATTGAGAACCATTCTTGCTTTTAATGAAAGTGTGCATGTGGGCACACACATCCACACAGGTGGGAGGTGTGGTCGGGTGTCATTTCTCCTGCAATTCACTTGTGTGTGCCTGTGGGGGCTGTGGAGGGATCGTCTCCCACGGAGCTGAGGGCATGAAAGAAAAACTCATTTTTCAACCTTTTATTGTTGCCCTTGTGCCTGTAACCTCAGCCTGGACGATAGCACAGGGCTTTGGGGTGAGGGTCCCTGCAATACCTCTCTCTCCTGTGGTAAGTCCATCTCAGCGTTAATCATTTTTCTTCAAAGAGGGAGTGCTGTAATAAAGATAATTAAATTGGAATTTAATATAGTGGGGCATTGCACTATAGCTCTGTATCAGATGAGGTTTCTGAGAGAAATCATTTACTGTGAGGGAGGAGTGTATGGTGTGTAATTAACAATTATGTTTGTCAGGGTTATGAAACAGAAAATTAATAACGCGGCGGCTGTGCAGCGGTGTGCAGAGCCACAAGAATTAAGGTGACTAGACTACCACTTACTCTCACTGCAGCGGTGCCTCCCTCTCACAGAAGCAGAGCATTAGTTCATGTGAATTGACTGACTTTTCGTTTTTTAAATGCCTCTCTCAGTTTTAGCCTGGGAATTTATTTTTTGCTCTCTGCAGCGGTTATTTTCAATCCTGACCACATACTAGAATCCCCCGAAGAGCTCTCTAAATCCTGATGATGTCCAGGTCCACTGCAGACACAGAAAAGCCAAAAGCCCTGAGGTTGAGACCAGAGTGCCAGTATTTCAGAGTACACTCCAGGTGGCCACCATGGGCAGCTGAGATTCAAGAGCAGAGTAGTAAATATTTAATGTGATTGATTTCCCTGGCAGAGGTGTTAGGTTGAAAGAAAAGGCATGGCAAAAGAAAACAAAAAACAACTACATAAGAATTCTGGACTGTATTCATCTTGACCATTAAAAATTTTCAGGATGTATCCATGAATAGAAGGGAAACGTAAGACAGAATAGCCTAATCTTTAGACACCTCTGCTTCCTGCAGAGACCCCTCCGAGAATCCGGGGCCCTTTTTAGCATACATTTCTCAGCCTCTTAGAACCCACGAATGTTTTCCCATTTCTCAATGAGCCTGGCCACAGAATTCTTCAAATGACTGTGGCAAGTACTGACTCTCTTCTAGCATGTCAGCCCTCTGGGAAGGTCCATGACAGAATGAGAGGCCAGCTCGGTCACAGCGATGATCCCTCACTGGGGAATTGGAAGCATGTGTGCTTGGAAAAATGCCATGTGATACATGCCTGCAGATTTCTGCGAAACCGAATGCTTCTAACCTCAGACCATGCAGCTCCTGCTCCAAGGGGAAGCTCTGGCTGCTGTGTATGGGTACATATGTCCATTGCTGTTTATTATCACAGCGTACGTGTACACACACACACACACGCATAATTGCTGCTGCTGCTGTGTGGGTACATATGTCCATTGCTGTTTATTATCATAGTGGCCATGTCCATACATACACATGTATAACTGATGAACTCACAGACAATTTTTGGGTAACTAACACTTCCTTATTGGTCTCTAAGTCTGAGCCATCATCAAACTGGATTGTGGGTGAATTTATTATTCCCTGGTTTGTATAATTTGTATAATTTACTTTTGATGCAATGTGTACTTTGGAGCTATCTTCCTTGGACCTTCAATGGGCTTTTATTGAAAACCATTGGGTTTAGCAATAATAGGCTATTTAAGTATGTTTTCAAAACCCATGTAAGAAGTCATTGAACTTTGCCTGCTTTCTGGAAGTTGAGCATACCTTGTGTTTAAGATGACTGGGTGGGGAGGGAACATAGAGTCGCTTGGGAGTCGGCTTGCATGCTGAGATTCAATTGCTTAAAACCCTCTTTTTTTGGTCCTCTTTCAATTTTGACACAAACTATTAGTTAATAATAAACTAGATAAAACATTTTATTGCCCATCGTATTTGGAGAGGACAACACGTTTGCTTTTGATCACAGGTAGTGAGATCCTAACAGTTTCTTTTTCCCCTTGGCCACATGTAATGCAGCCCTAGGACTTCTCACTCAAGTTAGTTTTTCCCACTGCATATTTTTCTGCAGAGATTATTCTGATTTTTCTGACAGCAAATGAAAAGAATGAGGAAAAGCAATTATGCATTTGACTAAGAACAAAAGACCAAGCCTATTAAAATATGAACGCTTTGAAATTTAAATTGGGTTAATCACATTTATCAATACAACTCATTTTTAATTTGCTTTCTCTTTTATTAAATAACTATTGCTTAAATTGGAAGGCCATGGCTGTATTTACGTAGGCAATAATGTAACTAAGTAAGTGTAATATAAGCCTTGTAGTTTGGGTTCTTTCAACTCTGAACAGTGGTACCCATGACGTATATACAGACAGGACTGGTCATTTTCTACAAGCATTAGCTCTGGAAGCCAGGGGAATGGTTCAGTAGACAAAGCTCTTGGTAAACAAGCAGGAGGTCCTGAGTTCTAGCCTCCGACCTTGCAATTTCAGCACCGGGAGTTGGAGCCAAGCAGATCTCTGGGGCTCGCTAGCTAGCCAGTCTAGCCCAGCTGGTGAGCTCCAGGCCAGCAAGAGGCCTTGTTGTTTTAAAAGCGTGGAAGGCTCCAGACTAATCATAGTCAAGATGGATTTTCCGCCTCGCCTGCACATGTGCAATCATGTGAACACATGCACACACACATACACACACACACACACACACACCCCAAATGTAATAAAAAACAAAGCAAAAACCCATTCTCTTTTCAGCCAGTAGCTGCTCATAGTTCCTCCTTTTTGCTGTGACCCTTTGGGATGGTGTCTAGACTCTCAAGGGTCCTGGTTTAGCCCGTGGTTAGAAGGAGGCACTGCAAGACTAGAAAAAGGTCCTTTTGACTTGAGGGCTGAGGGCCTGCATGGGCTGCAGTGGTGCCCTGGCCTGAGCTGAGTAAGCATCTTAGGTTCTTCTTCGTCTCCTAGCACCTCCAGGGGAGGTGCTGCGCTCCCACTTCCCCTCCACACCTACACAACAAGAATCACACCTTAACAACCATCATGGCTCCTGCTCCCCACGATAGCTGATCAGAACCCAGTCACTTAAACTCCAAGACTCCTGGGGCAATGTCAGGGGCAGAGTCTATGGCTACCCATTCCTGCTCACAGGACAAGGGCTTTCTAGGCATAGACCACATGCTCAAGACATTTCAGTCATCTAGGGGTTAATTTAAGAAACCAAAGATATGCTGGGTTCTTTACTAAAAAGCAGCAATTGTAGATGACTAATTTTAAAGATGCTAAATATTACTTATACGAAATTATTTCATACCTAGTAAACAGCAAGCATTTGATGAATTCATTGCAGAAGTTGGACTGGCTATCACATTGAATCATTTTAAGCTTGTAGCCAGCTGTATATACAAAAAAGAGTAATTTCAAATTTATTTATAAATATTTCAATATTTTAAATATTTGGAAGGTCAATAAAAGATAGAGTTTTATTTTTGTCACAATTTTAGATTATGGATAAAACAACAGTATGTGAAACCAAATTCCAAATAGATGTTCTCAAGGTTCTCTCTGCTTGTGCATGGATTTAACTTTAAAATCTTTTGTTAGGTTAGGAAGAACAAGGTTTCATTACAGCATTTTTGAAACAAAATTTGTTTTTGTTCTCCTTCGTCTGCTTCTTATTTTCCCTCGTTCCTTTGCCACCCCCCCAGCCTAATCTCCACTTTCAGGTCACATGTGACATAAAACAGTTAAAAATTACTTTCTATGTGTTTTATGAAATGAAAACTGATAAGAACGTGAAATATCTGAGGGATGGGAATATGGCTCGCTGGGTCCAGCACTTGACGTGCAAGTGTGGGAACTTGGGTTTGGATCATCTGAACTCACAGGAAGCTGAGCAAGGACCCACCTTTGTCAGAGCTTAGACTAGTCAACGTGGTCTGCATAGCAGCCAACAACAGATATCCTGTCCTAACATGGTGGATGGTGAGGACTGACACACCTCTATATGTGTGCCATGGTCCAGTTACACCCCTGACGGGAAAAATATAAAAATCTGTCTATGTCTAAATGATGTCTTTATAAAACAGTCTCATCTATCTTCATATCTATCATCTATCTATCTATCTATCTATCTATCTATCTATCTATCTA
>LOJH01019659.1:0-19896 GCA_001685095.1 Ellobius talpinus | reverse complement strand
AAGGAGATGCTGAGGGTCTGTAAGTATTTACTAACAAGGGAAATGCTAATTACTCCTGGTGCCTGGGATCCACAGTTATCCTAGGCCTGGAACTTGCCCTACAGAGGCTTCTGAAGCATTTACTTAATTTGTGACTAAGATGCCTATAACCAAATACAGGCCTTTGCTTCCAGCACAAGAGCCTCTTCTTTTTCTGGGTAGTACTATTTCTCTCCAGGGCTTAGGTCCTGGGTAGCTTGATCTATTTCCTTTTATCCCTCCTCCATCTGCCCCTACTCAGTTCCTTCTTGAAGGAAGACCCATGAAAGGAACACGAAGATCTCTGTTTTATACCATCATTTCCAGACTTCACTTCAAGGGACTGAAAACCCCCATTTGAGTGGTCTGGAGAGATGGAGGGAGTAGGATAATGATGGAAGAAATGAAGGCTATTTGATACCCCAGCTGAAGCACAGAGCATCTTTAGGAAGGGTATCCTTGGGGTCTCTGGAAATAATGCAAGTTCATGATTGTCTACAAGGCCTAGAAGCCAGACTGATGCGAAGCCCAGCTCCTTAACCACGAGGGATGTGATGGGTGAGCCTTGGTCTCTGCTGTGCTCCCGTCCTTTCTCCTGTCACATGTGGAAACTCAGTGTTGCTATGGAGATCCACAGAGCTTTTTCCACCAGATGCTATGCCGTGTAGGTCAAGGTCATTCTCTGTAAAGGACAACGTCCTAGGACAATGTCATTCTCTGTAAAGGACAACGTCCTAGGAAGAATAGATGCATGTCTCTAGGGTGCCAGAGGGCAGTACTATGGTGAGTGCCCTCTGGATCACTGAGGAGTCCTGAGAAGGAGCATGAATCCTCCCTACACTGCTTTCCTCACCTTGGTGAATGGATGGAAAACAATCCATCTTCCCTTGACCACTAGCCACCTATTTCTGAGTTTCTCTCCTTCTGATTAATGATGACCTTTCATGGTTTACATGATTCTCTATTTGAGTTTTTTTGCTAATTAAAAAATCTTTATTCATTGGAAAAGCATGAAAAGACTCATCCAAACAGAGACCTGCTAGTGCCAGCATTCTGCAGTTGCACTGCACTTCTCTGTCCCCATCCCTCCTCCTCCTTCCATGCCCAGCATTCTGCAGTGGCACTGCACTTCTCTGTCCCTGTCCCTCCTCCTTCCTTCCATGCCCAGCCAGTCCTGACACTGATAGTACTGAGCGTTTCTGTCGCTTACTTGCATGTGAAACTTGCTTTCTTGAGTTCCTGTGGGAGCCAGCATGCAGCAAAGTTTCCCCCATCTGTCTGCGCCTCCACCTGACGCTGTTGCCCCTGCTCACAAGTCCACCGCCAGCTTCCTGACTTCCAGATGGCTCCCATTTTCTATGAGTCTCCCCACTTGCCACCTGCCTGGTTCCTGGCCTTCTCCACTCTGCTTCTGCCCGATTCCTGTTGAGGCTCTCGTGTGCTTACAAAGAGTTGCAAAGAATGACCTTGTTTGTACACAGCCTGGCTCTTTCCAGGAACTAGGGACACTGGTCCCATAGGGATGGGCTGCAGAACTAGGAGGGGCCTCCATTACCTGAGCCAGTCGCTATTAATGCCTATACTAGGGGTGGGAAAACTAGAGACACAAAGGCCAAAGTAGCCTGGCATGTGTTTGAGATAAGAGTGCTTTTCATGTGTTATAATCCTCAGAAAAGTTAAAAATATATACTTTGTGACTCATGAACATTTTTCAGGTTGGAGCGATGGTTCAGTGGTTAGGAACATGGACTGTAGTGAGCAGTGGTGATGCGCACCTTTAATACCAGCACTCAGGAGGCAGAGGCAGGCGGATCTCTGTGAGTTCCTGGTCTACAGAGCGAGTTCCAGGACAGTCAGAGCTACAAAGAGAAACACTGTCTAACAGAAGAACATGGACTGCTCTTCCAGAGGACCTGAATTCTGTCCCCAGCAGCCACATCAGGTGGCCCACACCACTGACAACTCTAGATGTAGGAGATTAGGTGCCTCTTCTGGTCTCCAAGGACACTGTACTCACAAGGACACTGTACTCACAAGAACATTGTGTGTTCATTGTCTGGCCCCCATCCCCCCCCGCCCAGTGGACACGGACACACATAATTAAAAACAAACTTTCCTTTTTTGAAGACAGAGTATTACTATGTATCCCTGGCTGACCTAGAACTCACTACATAGACCAGGGTGGCCTCATAGTCACAGAGATCTATCTGCCTCTGCCTCCTCAGTGCTGAGATTTTTCTGGAATATGCACCACCACACTTACCATAAAAAGAAAAAGAAAAATTTCTGTAATCCTGATGTCTTCTCTGTCGCCAAGTTCAAGAGTCATTTGTTTGTTTCTGCAGCTGCTGATGGCTCCCGAAGCGCAGAATTGTGTTGCCTGGTCCTTCACACAGACTTCTGACCCTGTCCACACTCACTCCTTACCCTGGAGCAGTTACAGCCCTGTCCCTGATTGGCTGGACAAAGTGGAGGGTAAGGGGCTTTGCGCAGCAGCTATCTTTGACGGGGCTGGGAGGAGCTCTCTTAGCAGGACACCTGTGCTGTTCTGAGTACTGCACTGGCTCCCTAGGGAGGCTTGTAGTGCACTCCATCAATGGATGTTGCAGACATGAGAGCCTACCTCACCTGCCCTCCCAGCCCTCCTTACATCTCTTCTCTGCAGACACAGTGGAGGCTTGGTTGCGGACAGGGCAACAGGTCCCCTACTGATGCTCCAGGAGGATCTTCCAGGGCAACAGGTCCCCTACTGATGCTCCAGGAGGATCTTCGGGGAGGTGGAGGTGAAAGGGCCTAAGCTCTTGGAGCCAGGGGCCTTGAAAGGAGCACAAAGGGGGCTTGTGTTCTGTCCCAGCCCAGCCCAGGAGCACTTCTGTGGGTTTGCTGTCACATCAAGTGCCAAAAGGAGGGTCTGGCTGGCTGAGATTCAAGGAAGTACCCCTTGAGTGGAGGGTGGGGTGGAAGGAACAGACAGTGGCTAGCCGGGCCAAAGGGGATTGTGGGACCTGCCCAACTGCACAAGTAAGGAACAGTTTCATATTGTTGGTATGTGGTAATGGCTGTCACACTTTCCCACATCTACTTGTGAAAATACACACTCGCCCAGCTACACCCACATTGGACAGGTACAGTCCTCACATACACAGGTGGGGGAGTCCAACCCCAAAGAGTCTTTCTTTGTATCCCCTCAGCTACAGAGCTGGCCCTGAGCCTACACTAAGGAATGCTCAACACAGGCCTTTTGTACCTCAGGATCAGGACTCCCCAAAGGGGGATTTCCTGGGCATTTATCAACTGCCCAGGGCACAGCCCAGTCCGCATTGTGCCAGGGACTGGAACAATGAGGCCTTCTCCTCCAACAGAGGTGGGCCCTGGGCTGCTGAGTCCTTGTGTGGCAGAAGGTGGTTTTAACACCTGGCTCTGGTATCCCACCTATCTTGAAAGAGGACTAGGAAAGACCCTCTGGACACTCTGAATGAGTGCGTCTCCATCTACAACCCTCTCAGAGCCACATCCACAGCGCCATGCTGGTCAGCTACAGGAAGCTTCTGTCCTCACTTGAAGGCTAGATCCTGGTCTGGTCTTGGGACATTCTGTCCAGAGGGTGATTTCTGGGGCCAAGGAGGAAGCTGGCTCCTCTGTATATCCCCAGCTGATCCCTGGAACCACAGGAACCAGAGGAGACCGATGGGAGGGGAAGAAGGATCAGAAGCCAAGTGGCATATCTGTACAGGGAGGAACACAGGCTGTCTTTGTATATGGACCTGAGTCTACGCTGCTGGGGGAAGGCACTGAGAAGCAACCAGGACTGGGAGACGACATTTCTACTTACTGAGATAGATAGCAACCTTCATCAATACTCCCGCCAAGTCCTCTCTCTGTGCTGAACGATTCTGCTACACTCTAACCCAGGAAACTCAGCACTTGATTAGAAAGCCAAGGTGCCAATGTATTCCTTCCTTATTAGCATGATTAAAATTCCATATGTGGGTCAGCGAGATGGCTTAGTGGATAGCGGTGCAGGCCGCCAAGGCTGCCAAACTGAGCTCGATCCCTTGGACCCACATGTTGGAAGGAAAGAATTGACTCTTGCAAGTCATCCTCTGGCCGCTTCAAAATAACAAATGGATCAAAGCTGGATTGTAAGAGGCGGGGCAGGCCCACCTCCACCCTGGAATGTGGGAGAATGTGCCCCTGTTTTCTGGGTACTTGGTGTTGAAGTACAGTAACAAGAGGAGTTACGGGGACACTGCCCCGCAGCTAGGAGGGAGGAGGTGCTGGGTTGTAAACATGCTTTGGGGTTCTGACATTTTCCTTTCTATCTAGTTTTCACCCCAACCCAGCCATGGAACCCACTGGGTCTCTAATCCTCAAGAAAAGTCCCTCCAGCCACCCTTCTCCGGGTGCCCTGCAGCATAACGAAATAGAAGAGTGGAGGACAATAACGGTAAGCAATTTCTGAATGTGTGATGACTAAAACATCAAAGCCATAAGGAATCTGAAGTGTTCTGATGGGACTTGTCCATCATGCGTCCTGGGACTTCACTGAAGCCTTGGTTCTAAACATACAGTGTACATCGTGTCTTGCATATACTGCCATACCACACAAGCCCAATGCTGCCTGAAGTGTCTGGGCTAAGATTCAAGACTATTGTCTTATTAATTGCATTGTTTTGTTTTTTACTGTTCATACAAAGTTTTCTGTTCTTATGGAAATATAATAGTTTAATTACAGGAAACAAAGACTTAACTCTTTCCCATGTCACTCTTCAGCATGTTAAGTATCAGATTGTTATGTCTTTGGATTGTAGACAAATAGCATCTTATTAGCATACAGGTTTGCATTCAGAAAAAAAATGGTTGTGGGGGCTGGAGAGACGGTTCAGTGGTTAAGAATTCTTGTTGCTCCTCCAGAGGATCAGAGTTTGGTTCCCAGCACCCCCATCAGTAGGTCACAATAATCTGTGACCCCAGATGTGGAGGAGTTGACACCCCCTTCTGACCTCCCCAGCTCACACACATATGCACAACCAATAAATATTTTTAAATGGTAAAACTTGCATATGCCAAAGAATTGTTTTTAAAAAGTTCTTTGTGATCTATTATTAGTAAATTGGTACACCTATTTTATATACTCACATACTGGGGTCACATAAAATTTTCCCAATAAGGGACTGGAGAGATTTTATGGCTCAGTGGTTAAGAGCACTGTTGCTCTTCCAGCCAACAAAGTTCGGTCCCAGCACTTAGATCAGATGGTAGTACCTTCAGCTGCCTTTAGCTTCAGGCCCTGGAGATCTGACACCCTCTTCCAGCCTCTGCATGCAGGTGTTCTCCTATGTACATAGCCCCACACAGAAACACATGCATACACATGACTAAAATTTAAAGAATAAATAGATCTCTTCTAAAAACCTCTCCAGTGACAAAGAGCCAAAGGGAAGAAAGTTACAAAGTCCTGTTCTAGTTAAGGGATCTAGTTAGCCCACCCCCAACTCATCACCGACACACCACTGAGATGCCCTGGGACATCCGCCCTTGGCCAGGCCACCACTTTCTCCATCATGGGGCCCACGCTCTCAGCCCCACCCCTCGGCTCCAGCTCTCTGTTTCCCGTGGGCTTCTCTAGCTAGAAAAGCTACTTCTTGGCAGCTGCCTGTCTCAGGGTTTCAGCGGGTGTCATTGGCCTCTGACCGCACACATAGGGGTTACTTGGTAGCTGTGAACCACCTTTTGACTTTGACCCATTCCCTTGAGCCTCTTCTCCTCTTAGATGGCCTCTGTCCTCTGGAAATTACTAGAGGATGGAAATAAGTAAAGGCAAAAGCAGTCTCATCGATGTAATCGCCAAGAAAAATTTCAGGTTCAGCTGTGCATTTGGGGTTCTAGGGAGCTGCAAGCCCTCAGGAATAACGCTTCCCTTGGAAACTCTTAGCCCAGAGACCAAATGGAAGATGGCCAAACAACAGAGATCTATGAGGAAGCAGAAATACCACAGGAGTCAGAGTGTCCTGTACCTCTCCTGCACTATATCAATGTTGGCAAGTCCTCCCTCCCTCCCTCCGGCTGCCTCTGAACCAAAGATCCAGGCCCATGACTGCTCCCTGGTGGACAGTGGTGGACATGTAGGTGCCTACCCTAGTGGTCACATAGCAAGGACTTCGGCTTTTCCTGGTTGAAACACAGTTGATGGGGCAGAGTGAGGTTTGCCTAACCAGGACACCTCCTAGAACGTCCTGAAGACTTCAGTCCATGTCCACCTTGTCCCCTTCCTTCCATCTCCTGGGGGTCCTTGGACACAGCAATACAGAACAGAAGGTGGAATTCTCTGACTTTGCCACTGTGGGGTTTGGTCACATCTTTTACCCCAGAGTCTCAGTTCCAGTGCTGTGGGGTGTGATCAGAACAGCTTCTGAGGAGCCTGGGTGCATCCTGTGGTTGATGCAGTGCTGGGCACACTATGCACTGGTCCCACAACAACAAAAGATGAAGGTTGCGGATGCTCTGATTTCTGGATCGGGATGGGGAAGACCAGAGGACCCCAGAGCATGTCTCAAAAAGAAAACAGAAAGGCTCGGGAAGCAGCAGAGCTCCCACTGGGCATACTGGGCATACTGGGAAACCCAGCCTGTGCCATTAGGAGCAGAGCTCCCACTGGGCATACTAGGCATACTGGGAAACCCAGCCTGTGCCATTAGGAGCAGAGCTCCCACTGGGCATACTGGGCATACTGGGGAAACCCAGCCTGTGCCATTAGGAGCAGGGACCTTAGTCAAGCTGGACTCGCTGTCCTGGATGCTGCTCTTTGCAGAAGGCTCCTGATCCTCCTGCCTCTGTCTCCCATGATCTGGAGTTACAGGTGAGTGCTACCATGCCCAGCCACAAATTGTGGTTTTTGTAATTGCACTAAATGGATGTTACTGCGTAAAGCCAGAACTTGATGCAGATGGGCCAAGATTTCAGGGATTAGATACAGGGCTTGGACTGGGAGAAAGGAGGTGCTTGTATGGGAAGCCATCCAAGTAGAAGGAAAACTATGAAAATATAAGCATGTTTATTAGCAAAAATAATACAAAAGAAACACACCCTGACTATACAGATGACCATATTTTCACAGGTGGGCTCAGGCAGGCCTCAGCAGCGAGGGGACCCAGAACAGAGTGAGAAACAGCAGCAGGGGGGCTGGGTCAGGCCTGAGCATCCCATTGCGGATCATGGTCGACCGGATCCAGTTGTAATTATGACTGATGTTGGTGTAGACTCCAGGCCGGTTGGGCCACCCACAGCCTATACCCCAGCTCACAACTCCAACCTGATACCACACCATATCCTGGTTGCACACCAACGGTCCTCCTGAGTCACCCTGAGGAGCAGCACAGGTAAGTCTGGCCTGGGGGGGGTGACAAGTGGGACTAGGAGGGAGGCCAAGGGAGAGGGAGTGCTGTGGAACTGGCAGATTAGATAAGGATCTGACTCCCTGCCCTGACAGCCCTGGAGCCTCAGCTTCTTCATCTGCAAAATGGGGCCACAGTCTATTTCCCAGGGTTGGCCTGAGAGTGAATGAGGTACCTTGTGAAACTCAGCTGGATGGAAGATGGAGCTAGGAATGGTAGGTACTGGGCCCAGAAGCCATGGTGGGGTGCGGTGATACTCACAAAGCAGGCATCCTTGCCACCAGCAGGATTGCCAGCGCAAACCATGTCCCCCCAGATATTTATTCGGAAGTCCGTCTTCTGGTACATGTGGTTGCACATGCTGTTGTTGATGATGGCTACTTGCACTTCCTGGAGAGTGTAGGGAGATGGCAGACCTGTGCGGGGACGGAAGACAGAGAGATGGGCCCCTGAATCCCCTTCTCCTGGCAGGAATGGCATAGTGTGTGGAGGCAGGGGTGTCCTGGGGCACCTGCTGTGCCTGAGACATCAATGTCCCTGCCTGAGCATGTAACCAAAATATGTACGGGGAAGGGCAGGGGGCTGTGATGGTGAAGAAATACAGTGTGGTAGCAGCCAAGCCCTGTAAGACATCCAGGTACTGGACCAGGGGTAGCAGCTCTGTGATGCCCTTTCCTTCTAGGCTTTTCTTAGGCCTGAGCCAAGAGCCTAAAACACCTCTAGGATATAACAGCATCAGGATACATTATTTTAAAAACAGTTCTGGGGAAGAGCTCTGTTACCAAAACGCACTAGTGAACTGTCGGAGCCCGATGAGGACTCCCAGATGTTGGACCCCCGAGTCTAGGCTCCTAACACTGTCTGACTCAGTGGCAAGGGTGGCAAGAGCTACAGTGGTGTCTCCTGTCTGCTGAGAGCTCTCTGAGAGCTCAGGTCTCAAGCGTGCTCTCAGAAGCCAGAACTTTCATTATTCTATTCCACAGAAGAGGAAACTGAGGCATGGTTCAGCCAAGTGTCGTGTTCAGCGTGTCCCAGCTGCAGTGTGAACAGAGCCTATATCCACACCAGAAGAGCCTGCTGCCTGCGTCTGTGTACTGAGAAGAGAGAAGCCAAGGCTCAAGGAGACAAACACCCCCCACGCTGCCACCCGCCACTGTGACCACCTGCTCTGCATAGGGCAGCGAAGTGGACCTGGGTGGGCTCCTGGGCTCACAACCCTCTATGAGAAGGAAATGGACTCCTGCCTAACAGGCAGACTCAGCATCGGGTTCTCTATTCTCCCTGCCAATTCCCTTACACTGAGCCATGGAACTCTGGCCTCACCTCCTAGTTCTGGGGCCTTGGACACTCTCCGTGATACCCACAATTACCTCACCAATAAAGTGGACATAAAAATACACTGTTGCCCAGATGAAATGATTCAGTGGGTAAAGGCCCTTGCCATCAAGTCTGGTTTTGATCCCCAAGACCCACAACAAGTTGTCCCTGGCTTTCACATATGAGCCATTGTGTGAATTTGCCCTACCCCCATCACATATGAAACAACCAGGGCTGGAGAGAAGGCTCAGCTATTAGGAGCGCTGACAGCTGTTGCAGAGGACTTGGGTTCAGTTCCCAGCACCCACAGGCAGCTCACAACCACCTGTAACTCCAGTTCCTGAGGAGCTGAAACCCTCTTCTGGTCTCTGCAGGTATTGCATGTATGTGGTATTCATGGATATACTCAAGCACATAAACACTTAACAAGTTAAATAAATATTTTTGCTTTGTTTTTCAAGACAAGATTTTTCTGTGTAGCCCTGGCTGTCCTAGAACTCTCTTTGTAGACCAGGCTGGCCTCAAACTCACAGAGACCTGCCTGCCTCTGCCTCCCGAGTGCTGGGGTTAAAGGCAGGCACCACCACCACCTGGCATTGGCCCTTTAAAAAAATAAATGTTTTAAAAACAAAACAAATAGATGTGATCCCTTTAAAGCTGCCTGGAGAGATGGCTCAGTGGTTGAGAGCACTTTCTCAGTATTGAGGACAGAAGTGGGGACCCCAGCATTGCTAAGAGGCTCAGAAACACCTGTAACTCCAGTCCTGGGAGTTCCACATCCTCACCTGTCCTCTGTGGGCATCTTGTACACATATGCACATACACTCAGATGCCCTCACACACATATGAATTAAATAAAATATTTAAAATCCCCTTTTAAAAATTACGCTGCTGGGATAGGGAGCCAGGTACAGAAGACCTAGGTTTAATTTGCCGCACCCGTGTGGCTGCTCACACCTGTCTATAACTCCAGCTCCAGGGATCTGAGACATCCACGTGCTGGCAAAACACCCATGCACAAAAAATAATAATAAGATGAATTTTTTAGTTATGCTGTGTCTTTGCTGCATCAGGGTCCCCAAGCCTGTAACAGGGCCAAGCACATGCCATGCAGGAAAGGAGATGACTCTATCACTGCCAGTCTTATTAGCGGATGTTGCAGAAATGGGCCAGCTCAGGGAGCATCGAGCAGGGTCATTCTGGACACAAAGGGCATGCCCAGGCTATGGGGTTGTAGGCCCCAAGGCAGCATGGGATCAGTGCATCTTGGGGGGGGAGTGTTCCTGTTGAACTGCAGGCAGGTGTTTGATGATGTCCTCTAAGGACCTCCAAAGGGATTTCAGTGGTGAGTACAGAGTGGAGGGAAATGACTTGGGAATTGTAAGGCTTGCGCAGTCAGAATCGGGGTGGATGGAACAGGCATGGAGGGGCGTGCTTCCTGACACTCACGGATGAGGGTGGCTGCAGAAGTAGAGAGATCATAAATACTTCAGAAGTCACCCTGTGGGTCCTATGGGATCCCCCCGCCCCTGCAGGCCTCCTGGCACCTCTGAGCTCCAGCCTGCACCCTGTCTGGAAGGAAAGGGCTGCCTCCTGTCCTCCTGGCAAGCAGAAGAAAAATCGATGAGAAAATGTTCCGTGGTGGAGGAGAGGGGCTCACTGCAGCGGCAGAGTCTAGGGAGGGACTGGTGTGGAAGAACGGGGACCCCCCCGACCCCGTCTGTACCCAGGCTCACTTTCATCCTCTCCAATAGTCCCCCAGCCGGTCACCCAACAGTCCTTTCGGTTCTCAAACTTGAATGTGGAGTTCAGGAGGCAGATGGGCTGGATATGGTTATTGTAGTTGACAGGAGATGACAGCTTCAGTAGGGCGATGTCATGGGGATATGACTGCGTATATTTGGGGCTCAGAAAGATATCTTCTATCTGGTAACGGTTGGAATAGGCCTGTAGGTTCCAGAGAGATGGCTTGGAAGTCAGCTCGCCAAACTGGACTGTCCAATCAAAGGGATCACTATCCCTGCCAGAGAAGGAGAGAGCAGACAGGCCACCTAAGTTCACCTGGGCCTCTCTCTGTGGTGCCTCTGTAAGGCTGCTCATTCTTAGTGTAATTGCCAAGGCCTTCTTCTGGGCCCAGAACCCAGACAGGCTGGAAACAATCCTTGCTCCTGGGCATTGGGAGTGGGGGAGCAGAAAAGTGGTCTTGCCATCTGTTAGAGCTGTCCTAAAGACAGCAGTTGGGTCTAAGGGAACCCTTGTGCAGACCCCAAAAGATCTGAGCAAACATGGGAACCAGTGTGGGGATATTTGGGAAGGACTTGAGGAAGAAAGGGGAGGTAGAAGAGGGACAGAGAATGTCCTGAAAAAACATTCTAGAAGAACTGGGAAAGGGTTTCCTCCAGGGGCATTATATTATAAATTCTTATAGATTTAACCCATCACAGCTACTCCTGGGGCTACACTAAAATGCCTACCCAGGCACCAAACTCCCTAGCCCTCAACTGACCCGGCTTGACCACTCACTTTTGGAAGCAGTGGACAGCTGTAAGCACCCAGCGCCGGTTGAGCAAGGTCGCTCCACATAAGTGGGAACCCCATTTGCGCAGGCTCCCTTGCCATGGCCAGCGGCCGAGCTCTGCATCATCGCCACCCATTATACGTGAAGGGATGGTCCTGTGACCACAGGGTCCTGTGAGGAGGAAGACTGAGCAGACACACACACACACACACACACACACACCCCACTCACACTTTGTAACTGAAGGGCATGGATGGGGAGGGAGGGACCGTCCTAAAGATTCGCTGGGACACTCCCCCACGTGATCCGTGTGCACCTCTCCCCACCCCCACCCCCAGGGGCCGTTACTAGCAAACACACTTGAGTTCTCGATCCTGGGGCGAAGGAGAGGAATGGTTGAGGCTCACCACGCAGGAAGCATGTTCTGATCGCCTTACCTGACAATAGGTCCGCTTCCTGCCATACTGCAATGAAGTGAGAGAATGCGAGACACTTCACCTTCACCTCCCCATCTCCCTGTCGCCGCCCCCAATCCCACAATAGTACCCCCAGAGCAGCTCACAGGGATTCTCTGGTTCCACCCGCAAAAGGGTTGACTGTGAGGCCACCGCCGCCACCACCAGCAGCAGTGGCACCAACGTCTTGCCCCACGCACCCATGGCACTTCTCCCGCCGCCTGGCACCCCCTCTTACTTCCTGCTGCGCCAGGCCCGCGCCCACCCAGGGAGACGCAGCCTTAGGCCCAAAGGCTGTTTGGGGACCATGATGCCCTGGCACTGTCTTCCAGGGCATCCATTAAAGCTGTTGATACGGCACAGCAACCAGTGAACCCGAGCAGACCTTGTGTCATCTGAGCTCAAGGGTGCCCTCTGTCCTCCGCCCACAACTTCCTCCGAAGGTCCATGAGCACTTCTGAGACCTACCCCTCATGGGATCAGCCAAGAACTTGCTCTTTCACAGGACTTTCTTTGCAGAAGAGAAGGGCTTGGGCAACCGGCTGAGCCCCGCCGGCTTAGGCTGCCCCCTGGCGGCAAGCTTATCTTTAATGTCCTTCCTCCTTGTGAATTTTTTAAAGCATTTACTCTTCTCTATTTTTTTTGTTTTTATCGTTGCTTGTTTGCTTTTCTTTTTGAGATAATGATTCATTTTGTATCCCACTCTGGATTCAAATTTATGCTCCTCTGGCCATAGCTTCCTCAGTGCCTCCTAGGATTTCTTTCCTGTGCACGCACGTGCACACACACACACACACATTCACACACGCATGCACACAAAGGCAAAGACTATCAAAAGATTTAAAAATATAGAGATATTTTACTTCAATATTTAATTTTCCACTCTTTTTTAATTTTTTTTGATTTTGTGGTTTTTGTTTTGTTGTTATTTGTGTGTTTGTTGAGACATAGCCTCACTATGTAGCCCCAGCTGTCCTATAACTCTCTCTGTAGACCGGATTGACCTTGAACTCACAGAGATTTTCCTGCCTCTGCCTCCTGAGTGCTGGGATTAAAGGTGTGTACCATCTTGTCTGGTTTATTTTCTCTTTTTAAAAAAAATGTTTGTGAGACTGAAGAGATGGCTTGTTGTATGAGGAGGGGAGCCCCCTTGTTTGTCCAGGCCACCCAGCTAGTTTACACCTGAAATAACCACACAGAAACTGTATTAATTAAAACACTGCTNACTCACAGAGATTTTCCTGCCTCTGCCTCCTGAGTGCTGGGATTAAAGGTGTGTACCATCTTGTCTGGTTTATTTTCTCTTTTTAAAAAAAATGTTTGTGAGACTGAAGAGATGGCTTGTTGTATGAGGAGGGGAGCCCCCTTGTTTGTCCAGGCCACCCAGCTAGTTTACACCTGAAATAACCACACAGAAACTGTATTAATTAAAACACTGCTTGGCCATTAATTCTAACTTATTATTGGCTAACTCTTACATATTAGTTTAACCCATCTCCATTAATCTGTATATCGCCACATGCCAGTGGCTTACCGGAGATTCTAACCAGAGTCCATCTCAGGCAGAGGATCCATGGCTTCTCTCCCTCTGCCCTTCTTCCTTCCAGCATTCAGTTCTGTTTTCTCTGCCTGCCTAAATTCCGCCCTATCAACTAAGCCAAGGCAGTTTCTTTATTAATTAACCAATAAAAGCAACACAGAAACAGAAGAAACTCCTACGCCAATGGCTCAGTGGTTGAGAGCACTGGCTGCTCTTCCAGAGGAGCTGGGTTCAACTCCAGCACTCACATGGCAGCTCACAGGATCTGGCATCTTCACAGAGACATACATTCAGGCAAATCACCAGTGAACATAAAAATAAGTAAATCTTTTCAAAAAATGTTTGTGAGTATCTCTGTGTATGTTCCAATCATGTGTCGTTATCAGAGAGGCAAGAACACGGTCTCAGATCCCCCGAAGCTGGAGTTACAGGCTTTGTGGGCCAGCTGTGAGTGCTGGAAACTGAATTTGGATCCTCTAGGAGAGCAAGCAAGTGCTCCTAACCATTTAGCCATCTCTTTAGCACCATGACCACCATCTTTTAAATTTTATTTTATGTGTATGAGTGTTTTGCCTTCATGTATGTAACATGTGTTGCACATGCATGTCTGGGGCCTGTAGAAGTCAGAGAGGGTGTTGGATCCCCTGGAGCTGGAGTTACGGATGGTTGTAAACAAGCATGTGGGTGCTAGGGACCAAATCCAGATCCTCAGCAAGAGCAATAAGGGCTCTCAACTGCTGAGCCATCTCTCCAGGCCCCAATCCTCTATTTTTAACTTGCATAATTATACATATTTATTTTTTTAAAGATTTATTTATTTATTATGTACAGTGTTCTGCCAGCATGTGTACCTAGAAGAGGGTACCAGATCTAATTATAGATGGTAGTGAGCCACCATGTGGTTGCTGGGAATTGAACGCAGGACCTTTGGAAGAGCAGGCAATGCTCTTAACCACTGAGTCATCTCTCCAGCCCCCAATTATACATATTTATGGAGTGCAGTGTGGTGTTTCCCTCATTCATTCTTCATTTTGTTTTTCTGTTTGTGTGTTTTGAGAAAGGGCCTTTCTATGTTCTGGAACTTGCTATGTAAAACAGGCTGGTCTGGAACTCCTGCCTCCCTACTGCTGGGGTTAAAGGCGTCTAGTACCATGCCTGACTAGCCTGGTATTTCAATATAGATACAAAATGTGCAGCATCAGATTAGAATAAATTGCAAATCCACAGCATCACACGTTCATCTTTTCTTGTGTTGGAAATATTGAAAATGATCTCCACTATTCTGAAATAATCCGTAAATTGCTGTCACCCATAGTTCCCCTCACCTTGCTATGGCACTTCCTGCCCCGGCCTCCTATTGCTCACCATCCTCCAACACCCCCTCGCCCACACTTCCCAGACTCTGGCTACCACTATTTTGTTCTGTACTTTGAGATCAACTTTTATGGTGTTTGATTTTTGTTTAGGTTTGGAGAGGCATGTTTGTTTTATTGCAATGGGATGGACCTCGGGGCCTTGCACCTTCTAGTATTTATCACTTAATGCACGTGTACAGTGTCCTGTAGTCTCATCCATGTTGTGAACAACTGACTGAATAGTGTCCATGCATGCGTCTGCACCACATTTCTTTGTCCATTCATCCATTGGCAGATGTCTCTGTGGATCAGTGTCTTGGCTGCTGGGAATAGCCCTTCAAAGGCTCGGGCTCAAGTTCTGGATTGAACCCTTTCTTCTTCATTTTTCAATTGATTTCTTCACTAATATATAAAGCAAAGGGTTGTGTTGCCATTCCCATCCTGTGAGCGTCATTATTCTGTGTTCACACTCACCTGTGTTCTTCTCTCCTGGCCCCTCCCACCGCTCTCCTTCCAAATAACTCCTCAGAATATTAGTGGAGGGCAGAGAAGACTTGGCGGGTAATAACACTGGCTGCTTTTGCCAAGGACCCCAATTTAGCTCCCAGCACTCACAGGGCAGCTCACAAACATAGCTAAGTCCAGTTCCAGGGGATCTGAGCCCTGATACATGTGGTATACATACATACATACATACATACATACATACACACACATACATACATACATGCATACACACAGGCAAAAACTTTTTTGTTTTGTTTTTTTGAGACGGGATCTCACTATGTAGCTCTGGTTGTCCTGGAACTTGTTCTGTAGACCAAGCTGGCCTCAAACTCACAGTGATCCTCCTGCCTCTGCCACCTGAGTTCTGGGGTTAAACGTGTGCACCACCACACCCTACTAAGGCAAAAGACTCTTACACATAGATTTTTAATTTAAAAGAGAGTAGAGTATTCAAATGAAGATTCTGCTTGAGTAAAAATGAGTGATGTTCATCTTGCTCTGGTTATAGCTTCTCTTCTCTCTCCTCCATTTATTCTGCTTCCTTCTCCCTGAATAGTCCTCTATGCTTTCTTATATATGAATTGATTTTTTAAGGCGTATTTTTTAATGGGTCAGGAGAGATGACTCAGTGGTTAATAGCACATATTTCTCTCCCCAAGACCCAAGTTCAGTTCCCAGCACCGGTGTTGGGCATCTTACAAGTCCCTGTGACAGCAGCTCTAGGCCTTCTGGCTTCTAGGCACACATATAAATATGAGCAAAAATAAAAAGATTTTAAAGATTAATTTTATGTGTTTAAATTTTTGCCTGCATGCCTATAAGTGCAACAGCTGCATATATGGAACCAGCAGAAACCAGAAGGAGGCATCAGATCCCGGGAATTGGCATTACACCATCCGTAATGAACCCAGGACTTCTGAAAGAGTGGGTGCTCTTAACTGCTGAGCTGTCTTCACACCTAGGGGTTTTGTGAAATGATGTATACAGGTGGGGATCAGGAGTATGTGTGAGTGTAGGTGCCCTCAGACTCCAGAGACATCAGATCCCCTAGAGCTGGAGATGGATGTGGATGGTGGGAACCAAACTTGGGTCCTCTGCAAGAGCACAGCCACTGGGCCTCACTCTAACCTCCCTGTATTAAATACTGATGAAGGCTGACACTGCCTTGGACAAACTTGGGAAAAGTCTTTCAATTTGAGTTTGATCCTGGAACCCACCTAAAGGTAAAAGGGGAGAACAAACCAAACCTGCAAAATGCTGTCCCCTGACTGCCACCCTTGAGCTTTGGCAGATGTAACACTGGCACACCATGCTGTCCCCTGACCGCCACCCTTGGGCTGCGGCAAGTGTAATACAGCACACCATGCACATGCATAATAATAAACTGACTAATTCATTAGTAGCTTTCTTGTCCAGGGGTCAAGAAAAGTGTATGAAAGGAAAAAGACACCACCGGGCTGTCCATCTCAGGATCCCATTGACCTGTGACCCCTGGAGGAGGTCTGTATTAGTTTCCTCTTGTTATAATCAAAACACCAAACAGAACTTGAGGGAGGAAGGTTTTGTATCAGCTCACAGTTTGAGAGGTGTGAGGCTGTCATGGCAGGGAAGGTGTGGCAGAGCACAACAGTTCACATCACGGAGGGCAGAAAGTAAAGAAAAAAAAGAAAGCAAGATACAGCCCTAAAAGGACTGCGCCCCAGTAAAACCATTCCTCCTGCTAGGTCTCAGCCACCAGCTCAGTTAGTTAGCTTTCTATATTGGGATAAGACACCATGACCCATGCAATTTCCAGGAAAGAGAGTTTATTTGGGGCTTACAGTTTCAGAGGGCTAGAGGCCATGACCATTGTGGCAGAAACATGGCCGCAGGCAGACAGGCATGGTGCCTGAGCAGCAGCCAAGAGTTCACATCTTCAGACACGAGCATGAGCCAGAAGGAACTAACTGGGAATGGTGGAGTCTTTTTGAAACCTCCAAGCCCACCGCCTGTGACACACCTTCTTCAACAAAGCCACACCTCCTAATCCTTCCCAAACATTGCTACTAATGGGGGACCACATATTCAAATATATGAGCCTATGAGGGCTATTTTTGTTCAAATCACTACACCTATTTTTTTGATCATTTGTTTTTGTTTTTCAAGACAGGGTTTCTCTGTATGTAGCTTTGGAGCCTGTCCTGGAACTCACTTTGTAGACCAAATTGGCCTTGAATTCACAGAGCTCCACCTGCCCCTGCCTCCTTAGTGCTGGGATTAAAGGTGTGTGCCACCACCACGTGGCCCGCCACACCTATTTTTACCATCTCCTAATAATGCCATCATGTTATAAATCTATCAAGGGATTGCTTCATTCCTTAGGTCAGAACCTTGGAGATCAAATTATCTCTGGAAATTCCCTCAGAGACACACCCAGAAAAATATTTGCTACCCATAAGCTAGGTGATTTTCAAGGCTGTCAAGGTAAATGTTAAGATTCATCATCATTGGCAGGGTGTGATGGCACATACTTGTGATCCCAGCAGGGACAGGCAGATCTCTGTAAGTTCAAGGCTACCCTAGTCTACACAGAGAGCTCCAGGACATCCAGAGCTATGTAATAGAGAAATCTTGTCTCAAGAAATAAATAAAAAAGATTAATGATCACAGGATATGTCCCCATTCGATGTCCTTTGTGTGTCTTGAGCCCCCACTTCCTCCAGGACGTAGCAGAACTGGGAGAATGGCATATTCCCCAGCCTGCCTTCGGGGGCTCTCTCTGGTCTAGGCATGTCTACTGTCAAGGGTATCTACTTCCTGGGAGTTCTGAGCCTTAAGCTTGGTGTCAAGGCAGGAGCAATCACCCAGGGATCCCACCAGGAGGCACTTTAGGGAGCATTCTCAAATGGTGACCCCAAAAGGTGCTGGTGTGGCAACAGCCAAGGTCTCCTTAACTTCACATGCATGTCCTCTGTTCCTCCTGCCAAGAAAGAGCCAGTGGGCATAGGAGCTGGCCAAGACACTCAAGAGCAGAATGGGTCCCAAGGCAGCAGGCTAGGGGACCAGGTCCATCGTGTAGGGAAAGACCAAGATTTTTCCCAAGAACCGTAGCATTTGCATCTCAGCAAGTCTCTTTGTGCTCCCTGCTGCCACAACCAAGCACAGCTCACCACCCAGGCACAGGACCAGCTACCCTCTTGGGAGACTTGGGTGACAATCCTGCCTGCAGCCCAAGGGGTTGCTCAGGCCACAGGTCCCAACCTGACCTCGCAGGCTGTCCAAGCTGTTTGTTTTTAATTGGGGGGGTGTCTGAGAACAATTTACAAAAGTTGTGTACTCCTTTTACCATGTGGGTCCCAGGGATCAAAATGAGGTTGTCAGGCTGAGTGACAATTGGCTTTATCCACTAAGTCATCTCACAGGCCCTATCCAGTTCCTTGACTGCCTCTCCCATCTCTGGCCCCAGGCCATCCTTTCACAGGCCTGTGTCTGCCCCAGCTACCAGGGGACCACAGACTATCTCTCAGACAGCTACCGAACTGGCACCTTCCTGGCCTTCTGATCCCCGTGCTAGCAGCATCTCCTCGGCAGGACCCTCTGTACCCTGATCATAACAAAAATGAACCCTAGAGACTCTATAAACCATCTACCCTACTGCCCCAAACTAAAGAGCCAGAAAGATCTCCCCTGGTGAGCGCCATGTGGGATGTGCTTGCCCAATGAATATCTGCTAAGTTGAAGGGTTGATGATGAAGAAAGAACTGGAGAAATGCCAGGCGGTGGTGGCGCATGCCTTTAATCCCAGCACTCTGGAGGCAGAGGTAGGCAGATCTGTGAGTTCGAGGCCTGTCTGGTCTACAAGAGCTAGTTCCAGGATAGCTAGACTGTTACACAGAGAAAACCTGTCTTGAAAAACAAAAACAAAAAGAACTGGGGAAATGGAAAAGAAAAAGGAAGGTACAGGCTGTCAGAGTCCCTAGGGCCAAGGGGCTTGGGCTAAGGGACCAGATAAAATGATGTAACCTGCCTCGGAGTGGCCGTGCCTGAGCTTTCAGCCGCCCTCAGACGTTCCTCTTTGGAAACCTGAGACAGAATCTGTGAAGTTCACTGGGTGGTAGTGGGGCACACCTGAGGAGGGCAGAGGCAGGCAGACCTCTGTGAGTTCAAGGCCAGCCTCGTCTACAGAGCGAGTTTCAGGACAGGCTCCAAAGTTGCACAGAGAAACCCTGTCTTGAAAAAAAAATTGAGAAGCTCGGGAGAGCCTTGGCTGTCCCCAGGCCCCTCTGAGGGGATTGGCACTTTCTTCTCTGACCTCTCTATTCTGTCTCATTAGGCTGCTACCAATGGGGCTCCTGAGAAAGTGGACAGTAGCTACTGAAAGCCATGTCCCAGCCGGGCAGTGCATAAGAAAGCCTTTCATGAGAGGAGAAAGCGGGCCATACTCCTCGGTGTACCCCAGCCAGTAAGCACAGAGGTTGGGGAGAGAGCCTCAGCTGTGACTGGCAGAGGAGACTCGGGATCATGGGAACCATGCCATGATCATGGTGATGTGCGACTGAGTGAGTGAGTGATCTGGAAACAGACATTTACCTCGGCGGGGCTGGCTGGCTGACCCCATCACCAACATCACTGAAATCCCTGTTTCCATCTGTAGGTAAGCTGCCCAGGGTGCCTGTGGATGCCTCTGGTGCTCTCCAGAGCAGGGGATAGCTCTGGCTGACACTCCTGTCACAGCCGGCAAAAAGAGTGTTGGGGACACAGGTGGTGTGGGAGAATTGTCTGTATTCTGTCAATCATGTATTTTAATAAAACG
>LOJH01019658.1:0-21116 GCA_001685095.1 Ellobius talpinus | reverse complement strand
GTGAGGGAGACAGGCCAGAGGCCGGAAGTTCATACATACATATGCCAGGAGCAGTGAGGAAGACAGGCCAGAGGCCGGAAGTTCATACATACATATGCCAGGAGCAGTGAGGGAGACAGGCCAGAGGCCGGAAGTTCATACATACATATGCCAGGAGCAGCAAGGGAGACAGGCCAGAGGCCAGAAGTTCATATGCTAGGGGCCACAGCTGATTGCTTGTTTATCTTTGGTATTGGAGATCAAAACTAGGGCCTACACAAGGTGTAGCAAGTGCTCTGAGCTACAGCCCAGGCTACATGGGGTCAGTTCAACAGGAAGTCAATATGAGGAAAAGAGAGCTGGCCTGATTCAACCTGATTCAATCCACATAGTTTTTCCAGGTTTCACTTCACCTTTTAAAGTGTGTTTATTGCTTTGCCTTTTATAATGTATTTATCAACAAAATACGTTTGTTTTAGGGTCCACATGGTTTGTCAGAAAGCCAGATAGCCAGAACTGGAGGAGGGGCATGCGATGCTAAATCTATGTACCACCTTGGCTGGGTCATGGTGTCTGAATTATAGTTAAACGTTATTCTGGATGCTCTGAGGACATTTGTGGGTGAGATTAACATTTAATTTGTCTGACCAACTCTGATTTTTCTTTAGATGATATTAATCTTTTGCCTTTTTTGGGCAAGTATGAATATGTGATCACACGGAGCTAAGAACAGATGTCATTCTCAGTCACTCTCCCCCTCCTTCACTGAGTCGGTGTCTCTCAAATGAACCCAGAGTTCACCATGTTGGCTATTCTAGCTAGCCAGTTTGCTCCTCAGATCTCATCGCCCCCTTCTGATCTCTGCAATTCCAGGCGGGCCGCCATGCCCACCCGATCCCCAGCTGCCATACTTTCATAGCAGGTGCTTTATCCACTGAGCCATCTTTCCGGTCCTCTTTGAAAGTAACAGCTGTGCAGGTCAAGCAGGTGATGCTCCTATGTGAGGGGGCCTTATCCAAGTAGTTAAAAGCCTTAATACAAGCAAGTCTGACCTCTCCCCACTAGGGGGAGTTCTGTCAGCAGACACCTTCAGACCCTTCTCTGGGTCTCTGGCCTGCTACCTCATAGCTCCCCACTCCTTGGTCCTATCTCTCTCAAAGCCTTGACTTCTACAGTGAGTTTGAACAGGAGGAAAAAGCAGAGGAGCTGAAAGAGAGGGGCAGTGGTTGAAGAGCCTGAGAAGAGATGGGGGGCTGGTCAACAAAGACTAGAGCCCCCTGTCTTGTGCAGCCCTGGGGAGCTTGGAGAGCCACTAGCAGGCTGTGCCGTAGGGCCATACTGCTGCAGCATCATTGGGAAGAAGCATGTTTTGATGCACTTACCGCAGGTTGTAAGGCATCATCTCATGGGAAAAACCATCCTTCTCCGGCCTGTGACAGTAGAGGCGAACAGGAGGTGATGGAGGGCTATGGGTCACAACCGGCAAGTCACACTGGGCTTCCCCGCCCCACTTGCCTCCTCCTCACCTTGATCCTTTCAGGCGCCACCAGCACAGCAAGCACAGCACTGCACACACAATGAAGATGCAGCCTGCCACAGTCCCCATCAGCACCGGCAGGGGCACTGCCACCAGAGAGACGCTGGCCTGGGGCTCTGTGGAAGGTAAGAACATGGCAACTTCCCAATGGACCCTGAAGGCCATGCCAGCCTCTCCTGGACTTGGTCCTGCTAGATCAAAGGTTCTCAACCTGTGGGTCATGACCCATATAGCAGATACTTAGATTATATATAATTCATAACAGTAGCAAAATTAAAATTATGAAGTAGCAACAAACTAATTTTATGGTTTAGGCTCACCACAACATGGGGCACTGTATTAAAGGGCTGTAGCGTTAGGAAGCTTGAGAACCACTGCTCTAGAGAAAGAATGCATGTTGTGATATCTCTCCACACCCCCAGAAGTCCCAGATACCAAACTGAGCCCAGAAATGTCTGTTTGGGGTTGGTGAGAACAGACAAACAGACAGCTTTTCTTGTAATGCCTAGCCATACTCCAGAGACTCTCCCTAACAACACCCTCAAGAGGAATGGGGTTGAAGGCCAGGCCTCCTGTACCCTCTAGAACTATGCCACCTGCTGCAATAACCAGCAGCCACAGGGGGCTCTTGAGCACCCGCAGGGTAGCTACACCAATTTAAGATCTGTGCAGTGTGAGCACACATGAGAAGTCAAAGGCTCAGGGGAAATATGGAAAAGATATCAGTAGATTTTATTTGCTTGTTTTTTTGCTTTTTTTTTAAGAGCCTCAAGTATCCCAGGACGAGATCCAACCAATTATTTGAGGATGGCCTTGAACTCCTGATTCTCCTGCCTCCACCTTCCAAGTGCTAGGATTACTGGTGTGGTCCACAGCACTCTTCTATTGAGAGCTAGGGATCCACCTAGGACTCAGCATCCAGCCTAGGCAAGCATATCCCCATTCTGTCTCTCAATCACCTTTTAATTGATATTTTGAAACATTAACTTATTTTTAAATATTCTGACTTAAATAAAACAGTTACTAAAAGTAAATGTTGCTTTTAGTAGAAAATAAAAATTGTGTTTGTTTCCTGTTGTTTGTTGTTGTTGTTGTTGTTTATTTGTTGAAACAGGGTCTCAACTACAAAGCCCTGGCTGGCCTGGAACTGGGCAGATCAAGGTAAGATTAGAGATGTGCCTGCTTCTGCCTCTGGGCAGAGGGGGGGATTAAAGGCATATGCCACCACACACAGCCACCTCTTTCTTTTTAGCTTCCAATGTACCTACCAGGAAATTCTAAGTTCGATAAACTGTTTGGCTACAGTGGAGTCTCCCCTGAGGTTCCTTCTGAACAGAACTGTCCTTGAACACAGGGGGCCTGGGAGTAGCCAGTTGCAGAAAGTGACACAGGGAGGTGCCAGGGACTGTGCACAAGCACAACCCCCTCAGTAGGTTCCTCTCCCACACTTGCTCCTAGCCCCCATCCCAGGTCTGAAGTCTAGTGCATCTCCCTGAGGTTCTGGTCCCCAAAACTGCTAGGTAGCACATGACCCCCAGGAGCCTAAGCTCGGTCCCTCCCACCTCTGACTTCAGCAGAGGGGTACCAGCATCCCTCCCATCTCCGGTGTCTAGCCAGAACCTAGCCACGTGGCAGGCCTACCTGAGAAAGCCGAGAAGGTGATGATAGTCTCAGGAAGGTTAAGCCTACTGAAGGCTGCGACACTGAATCTGGGACAAAGAAGCAGATGTCATGCCAAGAAGGAGCAGCTGAGAAGAAACCCTGACTGAGAAACAGCGATGGCCACCTCAGCTAGCTAGCTTCCATCCTGCCCTGTTGAAGGTTGGACAACCTGTTCCCCATCACCCTATGCAGAACACCGCTGGCCTGGCCTGAAAGCAACAGGTAGCTCTAGCCTTGGATTTTCCCTGAAAGTCCGCAAAGAACCCATCTCCCAATTCGTTTTAACAAAAGAACCAGGTAATAGGCGAGGCTCTCCTTTTTTGCGTTGATGCCAGGAAAACTGATCTGGATAACTATGGACCCTTGTGGACTAGCACTTGCATTCTGTTTGTGAGTCTGCCCCTATCTATTGTAGAAAGAACTTGATCCCAAAGTGGGGTTTAGAGGAATCCCCTCCCTGCAGCCCTAACCCTCACCTATACTGGAAACCTGGCTTGAGATGCCCATTGCATATCTCCTGGGTGTGGCCACAGTCCTCTGTACCCACAGACACTGTCCAAGATCTTGGCACAGCCCAAGGCCCTGGGTAGAAGGGGTTGGGGAACAGCACAGCCAGATAGGAGTCACGTCCTCCATAGTAGTGGTTATACCACGTGTGGTTGATGGCTTCCCGGGAAGGTCGGGCCACTGAAAAGGAGCAGGGAAGAGGCAGAGCCAGGTGGGCAGTAGGTCATTAATATGCACCCCTACTCCCAACCCAACACCACTCTTATCCTCAGTAACAATCAAGGCCCTGTTCTGTTACGGCCCTGGTGCTGGCTTTTCATCCAGCCTAGACCAGCCTCACCTGCCTGACTCTCTCCAACCCTTCCAAGCCCAGAACTCACATGACATGTTGATGGTGGCAATTATGCCATACCACTGGATCTGCCCATCATCTTTGCCAAACATGCCATGTGTGACTGTCACGCTCACCCCTGTCCCCAGCTCCAGCTGGGGGGCTTCAGCTAGCTCAGGGGGGTGCCAAACTGGGGACAGAGAAGGGGGAAACAGAGGCCTTGACTCCGCACCTCCCATTCTTCAGGCCATGCCTTCCTCTACCCAGCACCTCTCATGGCACCTGGTAACAAATGGCTAGTGAACCATTAAATAAGGCCTGGGAGGGTTCTTGGGTTAGGGTACCAGAGCGTGATGCTCCAAAATACAAGATAGAGGTCAGAGGAAGGGCAGGTCTGTGGGCAAGGAGAGCCCCAGGCAGCCAGGCTCAGCAGAGGGAAAGCCCCAGGGGACCGTGATAGACAGAGTCTATGTGAACAGAAAGTGGTAGGATGTGCCTACCCTCAGCAGAAGTAGTGCACACCAGGGTGACTGCCCGGCTCCACAGGCTATTCCTGCCCAGCACAGTGAGGCTGAGGCGGTAGGAAGTGGCTGGCATCAAATTGGGTAACAGGAGAGCATCCTCCGAGGTGTTGACCTGGAAGACAAAGTGACCGCTCCCTCCCCTGACCAGCTGCTCCACCACCACCAGGCAAGCACCCACATCTCCAGGCATTGTCCAGTTCAGGACCAGGTGGGTGGCCTCAGGCTGGCACAGCACATCTTCTACGGGGCCAGGCTCTGAGGGAACAAAAAGCTAACATCATAAGGTGTCAGAGTCCTCTAAGAGGATACCAGGGGTCCAGGGGCTCTCCAATCCAGAGGGCACAAAGGACTGGCATTGATGCCCACAGAAGGAACATCAGCTTCATGGAGAAACAACTTGTCTTTGGGGAATCATTGCCCATCTGGAGAGGCATAGGAGGCATAAGTCAGGGCAGGGGTGACAAGACATCTGCCTGGGAGTAGCAGGTGACTCAGAGAAGAAGACCAAGCCTCCCAGGCTTACTACCCTTCCCTCAAGACACAAGACCTACCCACAGATAGCACCACAGGGTGAGTGGAGGCCTGCAGCGGCCCTGCTTGACACTTCACAGACATCAAGACATTGTGTCCTGGCGTGAGGTGCCTCAGCATGAGGTGGTCTTGGCCTGGTGACAGGGGTTGCTCCCACAAGAGGTGTCCAGCATCTGAGAGTTGGGCCTGGCATGACCCCTGGCCCAACTGGCCACTGGGCCAGGCCAGGCTAACTACAGCACTGTCTGCTTGCATGAACACGAGCAACTCACTGGGTGTGAGTGGATCTGTGGAGAGAAAGCAGCATGTCAGCCAGGCCCCTGGTCCTAATCCTGAGAATGCCTCACACAGTGCTGGGGTTGGCCAACCTCATTCAAGGCCTTTGGTGTGGAGTTGAGACATGGGACCCAAATGGAGCTAATGTGTCCAGGGTCCAGGGTCCCCGCCCCCAATGCCTTTCCACACCCTACTCACGTGTCCAAGCAGAAACATTGGCTGCTGCAGCAAAAAGGGGCCCAGCCCAGGAGATGACCTCCACTTTGTACTTAATGCCAGGAGTCAAACCCGAAAAGCTTGTGCTGTCTGCCTCCGGCCCCACGATGCTGGTGGCTGTCCGGGCACCTTCCTGGTATAGGGTCACTTGATAGCTGTTCCGGCCCCCAGGAGCATGGACCCAGGATGCTTGGAGCTGGGTGGGAGCTTCACTAGTCACATTTACCATTGTGGGGGCTAAGGGGGCTGCAGGGAGAACAAGTGAGGGGCACAGATAGAGATAAAATAATCTAAATTAAATGTCTCCTCCCAAAAAGGTTGTCCCCGCTCCCTCCATCCTTTGCCCCAGAGCCTACGAGTTCAGTGTAGTTTAGGGCAGCAGGCAAGCTGGCTAGCCTCTGAAGCAGACCTAACACTACAGTAGGGACAAGCCCTGCCACTTCCCTCTGGGAGTCAAAACTAAAGTCAGCAGCTGGAATGATGGGTGGTCCTTCCCCAGCCCCACAGCCAGGGAGCTTGAAAACCCATGTGTCCACAGGACCTAGGCACTGCCTCACTCATCCTCAAAGCCTGGGATCTGGAGTCATATGATCTTAGCCTAGTCACACAGTAACACCCCTCTTCGCAGACAGGGAAACTGAGGCTCAGGGAGAGTAAAGGGTCTGTTCTCAGAGCCAAGCAACAGCTAGAAGCCAGGTTCCCTGGCATCCAGGTCAGACTTCTACCTAGCTCCCCCCAGATGTCTGAGGTCCCGCAGCCCTTAGGAAAAGTCTAAAGGACAGTAATAGTGTCCCAGGGGACAGTGGGGAGGTAAAAGAGTCCCTTGTGGAGAAGGTTGTGCTGGAAATAGGAGGTCCCAGCTATCTTTGCCCTCAAGATCTCTGCAGGCTGAACAAGCCCAAGAAATCAGATTGGTGTGAATGGGGAGTTTCCAAACTCAGTTCTATAGGCCCTGGGATCTCTTTGGGGGTGCTTCTCATATACTCTGTTTCTGTGTCTCCCCTACTATGTAGGGCTGGGGTTGGCTGTGGCAGGGAGCCTCTATTCTGCTCATACTGCCTGGACAAAAATCCCGACTCCCCTTAGCAGGTTAAAGAGACTAGGAAAAGTTGCCTTCTCCCTGGGCCTCAGTTCTCTGACCTCTGAATCAAGGGCACACTCCTAAGCTTGTCACAGCAAGCACACGGGAGGACAGGGATGAGCAGGACAATCTGCAAGGTGCCCAGAGAATACTATTGCTATTGCTATTAATGGTTCACAGCCCAGGCAGAGCTAGAGGTGGGCTTCTTGAGAATGGTGTGGTACTGGACAAGGGACAAGCATAGGAGTCCCTATGAAGGGCTTATGAGGAGCTTCCTGGTGCCTCGGAATCAGGAGACAGACCCCACAGACAGCCTAGCTTCCTTCTCACAGGCTCAAGGTTCCTGGGAACCCAAAGGGCTGGGAAAGGAGATTTCAGGGGTCACTCACATGTCCAGCCTGTAATGTTGGCACTGCTACTTTCCTCGGACCCCCACAAGGTAACCAGCTGTAACTGGAACTCAGAGCCTGCCATCAGCTGAGCCCAGGAGAAGTTCTGGACCTCCCGGGACAGGAGCATCTCGCTTTCAAGTGCCAGGGGCCTCAACCGGTAAAGCCGCAGCTGAAAGCCATCCCTGCCACCTGGCGGGTGACCCCAGGAAGCCCTCAGTGCTGCAGGCTGGGTGGACAGGCCCAGGCTCAGGTTGGTGGGAGGAGCAGGGCCTTAGAGGACAGGAAAAGACAGATTCAGGAGAGTGTGAATTCCTCTTCCACAAGCAAGCTCCAAAGCTCCAATGCCAAGTTCCAACCTCCGCAAGGCTCTAAGCTCAGTTTTTAGCCTTCCCAAGGAAAACTCTTGCAGAGATGGGGCCCAACAATTGCCCCTGGCCTCCTGCCTGCCTCCTGCCTGCCCCCTGCCTTGAGGTACCATAGCTCCCTAAGCCCATGCCTGGTTCGCGACACTTGCTTCCTCTACAGCCAGCTCAATGCCTGCCCTCTCACCCTTCAGGGCCATTCACTGATAGGGTTGGCATGGTGTCTATCAAATGTCTCTAGACTGTGGGCCTTTGAGCAAGCTTAGCTCAGGCCCTCCAGCCAACCTGCCTAGCCACACAGGTTCTTTTTCAGTTCATCCCCCTCCTCCTCTGGGAACCCTGCCTTACTCCCTAAGCAGGGTGCCCCTTCTATGAGTGTGAAAAAAAATATCAAGTCAAGCCACATAAAATTCCTGGTATTCAGCCATGTTAATCTGTAAGAAAACAGTTTTGTGTGATTCAAATTGGTACACCATGCATATTCCTACTAATACATTTCTATTTATTTTAATATGGTATAAAGAATTATATACATCATCAGTATATGAACCATGTCTGTAAGTCTTCCTTTCTGGACTTGTTCATAATCTTTAGCCTTAACATCTAACCCCATACCCAAAAATGAGAGGCGCTAAATAGGTATTTGTAAGAAGGATGGGTAAGAGGATAGAGGGATGTGTGGATAGGTGGCCGGATGAGGGGGCACACGGATGGGTAGGTATGACTAGCAAACCACATGGCAGGAGGCGGAAGGTGCAGGAGAGGCCTCTATTCTCACTCCCACCCGAGAGCAGAGCAGACCGTAGAGGATAGCAGACCACATGCACAGCGCAGGGCAGGAACTCACGGGTGCAACCGTGGATCTTCCGCAAACTGGAGCGGAGGTTCCCAGCCCAGGCCCATGCTGACACGGTGTAGCAGGAGCCAGGGACCAGAGACTTCAGGGTCAGGCTGGAATTGTTAGGGCCCAAGTCAACGAGGTTGCCAGGTGACCCCTGGCTGCCATCCTGATGCCAGGTGAGCTTGTAGCCTTCCTGCTGTCCTGGTGCTGGAGCCCAGCCAAAAGTCAGGTCAGACGGGCTACTCCTGCTAATGACCTGCAGTGACTGCGGTGGCAGGGGACCTGAAGAGGGAGCAATTTGGCAAGGGGTCATGTAGTAGCCCCGTGATGCCCTCTGCCCCACTCTGCTGAGCCCTCTCCTTCACTCTAACTTTTCCCGACAAGCGACCATCCTCAGACGCTGGCACTCACGTGTGTAGCCCATAATACTCTGAGTGATGTCACCCTCAGATGAGGCGATATCCACCCGGTAGTGGACTCCAGGTACCAAGCCACAGAAAGTGACATGAGTGGCACCAGAGGGCACAGAGACGTTTCCTAGGAGACCTGGAGCACCATCAGCATAGAGTAGTGCCCGCCTCCCAGCCTGCTTGATAGCTTCCAGTTCATCCAGCCGCAGTCTGGCACCAGGACTCTCCCTGGGAAGGACAGCAGACTCTGGAGAAGAAGCAGGGCCCCAGAAAGTGAGGACTCCTGTCCCTCAGGCTGCAGACTCCCTCTGCGGGCTCCCAGCCTGAGCCCCATTCCAACCAGACTCACCAGTCAGCCAGGTACTGGCCTCCATCCAGGCATCATAAGGTCCAGCTAGAACCTTCAGCCCCAAGGTGTAGTGTCCGGGAGGCAGGGGTCCTGGGAATTCGGCACTGCACTCATCAGGGCCCAGAACAGTGGTATTCTCTACTGGCCCACTTAACTTCAGTACATAGCCATCCTGGGCTCCTGGCCCTGCCTTCCAGCTTGCCCAGAGCTCATTAGACAAAGGGGTCAGCACCAGGTCAGATGGGGAGGAGGGATCTAAGGAGACAGGAGTCAACCCAGTGGGTAAGAAAACTCACACTGTACCCTCACCACTTTCTCCACGTGCCTGCCAGCCTCTCTCTTGAGTACTGACAGCTCTGTTTTCCATACTACTCCAGATGAATGCCAAGACCTGGCAGCTACCAACTGGCCATGGGCAACAGTAACAGAAACAATAACTCAAGTGCTCACGTGCATGCCAGCGTGATGGGGGGATTCTACACACGATACCTCCCACCAACTCACCCTTACTAAAATACAGAGAAGGTAAAGAACTTTCCCAGAGACACGCAGTCCTCAGGTAGCAGAAATGGTTAGCCAGCACACAGCTGTTTCTCAGAATCAAAATATGGTATTGTGGTAGCAAAGACAGGTGTCCAGCCTAGGTTCAGGGTCACCACACTTATATACAATATGACCTTGGATCTGGGAGCTCTCTCTGTACCTCTGTGCCTATAGTAACATGGGACAGCAAGACCTATGTTGGGTTCTTTGGGGGATTTGCTTCAATGAAACCATACCCAGAAAGAGTGAGCCTGCCTGAAGAGGATTCAGCTGATCATAACCATTATTACCACTACCATTCCCCCAGACAGTTGCTACCACAAATCAACCAGATCCATTGTGTCCCCTAGGCACTCACAGGTCCACTCAGTGGCGTTGGGCCCCACAACCCAGTGGGGCCCAGCCGCAGCACAAAGTTTCAGCTTATAAGGTGTGCCTGGAGACAGGTGAAGGAAGGTGTGGTTGGAGACCCCTCGTCTGAGCACTGCGGTCAGGTTGGTGCCCCCTAGGTGGTCTGTGAGCATCAGGTGGAACCAGGCGGCCCCTTCAGAGCTGTTCCAGAAGGCTTTCAGGCTGCTGGTATCCAAGGCGTGTAGTGCTAGGCGAGCTGGAGCCCCAGGCTCTGCAGGAAGTATGGACAGAGCAGAGCCGGGTTTCAGAAAAGACCCTGGAGCAAGATACCAGCACCAGCAGCGGCACGAGGGATCCCAGAAACCTAGCCACACTGTGACACACTGAGACACACTACCTACAAGGCTCCAGACTCAACATTGTTCTCACCTCCCCAGTCTAGTTGCTACCTGCCTGGCTCCCCACTTTACCTGTCCATTGGTGGATGCTAGTCTTCGCTTGGAGACTGCCAGCCCAGGTAATAACCTCCAAGACATACTGACTACCGGGCAAGAGGTTGTCAAAATTGTAAGACAGGGTGCCAGGGGACACTGAGATGTTATGTGCCAGCGTTTGCGATTCCAGGTGGTAGAGGAGAAGCTGGTAGCTGTCTTGATCCCCAGGGGCATTGCTCCATGAGGCTTCCAGGCTGGTTGGGCTCCCAGAGCTATGCAGCTGCAGGCCACGGACCACTGATGGGGCTGTGCCAAATGTCAAGAGAAGCGTTAAGGTCTGGACAAAGGGCTCACCATCCTGGGAGTTGTCCCCTTTGCTTTCTCTGTGCCCCTCCCCTGCCAGTCCTCTAAAGCAGTTGCCTCCTGACCCAACCCCAAGTGAGACCACACACCCCCAGCCTGCAGATGTCTTACCAGTTTGGGCAGTGAGGGTAACAGTGACATTCTGCCTACAGGGTCTTAGGACAGTCAATTCCAGGTGGTAGCGACTCCCTGGCACCAGGCCATGGAACTCAAAACTGGACTCCTTTGTGTGAGCCTGAAGCTGCTGCCCTTCTGGAGAGCCCAAGAGGTTCAGACTCCTGAGGCTGAGGGCGTAGTCAAACCCATCTGGCTGGGCCAACATCCAGCTCAGAAACAGGCTGGTCGGCTTTCCCTGGCTGCTGACGTTCACGCTCAGGGGTAGACCTGGGAGATGGGGGTGCATGCACTCAGTCACCTAGCACCCCTTCTGCCCTGAAACAGGAAAGCGAGACCAGGGACCAGGGACAGGCATAGTCTAGCGAAGAAATTAGCCCTATGACCCACCCACTGCCCACCAGAGTACCTCTCTGTGAAGACACCTACCTTCACCCTCCCTGTCTGGGCTCCCTTTCAGGGATGGGCATGCATCTTCCTGTAGGAAGAAAAGGAGTTAGGGAAGCAGATGTGGAGAGGCCTCTGGAGCCCAGATCTCTGAGAAAGTCCACAAAGAGAGGATCCAGACCAGAGAGAGGAGTCCCCCTGTGTCTGACTCCCACACTCCCACCCCTGCCACACACGACTGGAGAGACATTTCCTGAAAGCAGGCCACTGTGCAGCCAGCAGACAGTAGCCAGCAGCCTAGAAGGCTAGAGCAATCTGTTCCCCTGGCCTCCATCCTGGCCTGGGCGGAAAGCGAGCAGCTTCCCTCATCCATAATGCAGACCAGCTGTGGAGCCCCACAGAGAGGTGGGAAGCCTAGACATGCTCCCGCAGAACAGGCCCATACACCCCACCCTACCCATGCCCACCTTACCTCCGCCAAAAGGCCCTGGAGCCAGAGGAGGGCAGCGAACGGAATCAGAGGCCTCATCCTGATGAAGTCTGCAGAATCAACATTGGGAGGCAGAAGGCGGAGCTACACCCCCTCACCCTCCCCTTGCCCTGATGGCAGGCAGGCGGGCAAGGGTGGGAAGGGTGGAGTTTCAGACAGGTGCCAGGCTGCAGATCCCGACCCTAACCTGGCCAGTACTGGGTAAGGCTGATAGGTGGGAGAGAAGCAATATCTGGCCCTAAGGGGACTGCAACTCTCAGGTGGTTCACAAGCTCCGTCCCTGCTTCTCCCACCTCCATGAGACATCAACAGTCAGCTCTCCTTAAAGGAAAACATCCTGTGCTTTGGGGGAGGCCTGATAGGAGTGGTGGCCTTGAAATGAACACACAGCAGAAGTGCCCGACTCCCCCAAACTCTGTCCCTGGAAGAGGTCTGGGTGTCCATTTGTTCCCTCCCCCGGGCCTTGGGTGAGGTGGCAAGGCAGGCTTGAGGGGCATCCTGAACACACGAGGTGGGATAGCCAGCTGTGTGTCGCTCCTTTTGACTGCCTAACTTGTTCTAGTGATCAAGGACACAGAAGTACATCTGCTGCATCTAGAGCTCACCTGGCCCCTGGAAGCCATCTCTCACATCCCTTACTGCCCAGATGAGGAAGCTGACTTTCAGAGAGTCCAACCTGAGGTCTCATGTGTGTGAGGAAAGAAGCTGGACTTGAACCCGAGACTTCTGACTCAATTGAGCAGAGAAGGCAAAAGGCATTCCTATCCCCAGTTCAAGTCCTCTCTGCTAGGAAGTTTCTGAGAGTGATTGACATTTCTGGGGCTTTTGCTCCCCTCTCCTTATTTCTTCTATTTAGGTCAGCAGTACCCACCTGGCTCCCCTGCCCTCTCCTGGCCCTCACAGGCACTGCAGAGACCCAGCTGAGGCCTGGTCTACAACACAACTCAGGCCCTACTGCTGTACCCAACCAGAGCCAGCCGCTCACCTGGTGTAGCTCACCCAGGTGCTCCTGCACCAACTCAGCCGTGGGAAGGGAAGGAGCAGAGCTGAACCTCTGAGACCTAGGAAGGAAGCCCAGAACTCAGCAAGCTGGGGGCGGAACTGGGGGGGGTTCAGAAAAACCCTATAGGTAGAGACTCTGAATACCAAGGAAGACTCCTCCTAGCTTGCTTCAGCAAGGAGCCCAGGCCTGCCTCAGAAACCAGCTCTGCCTACCCTCAGCCCAGCACCAGGGGCTGCTGCCCGCCCTACCCCCACCGCAGCTCTGTCCAGCCCCAAACCTCAGAGCCACCCACTGGTCTGGATGGAGTCCTGGAAACTTAGAACTGCAGACTCATCAAAATTTCCAGGCTATGTAGGAGTGTGTGTGTGTGTGTGTGTGTGTGTGTGTGTGTGTGTGCACGCCCGTCTGTGTGGCACTTCTGAAAGAGGCAGAGAAGGGGACTAGCGACCAGGGAAACCTGAGGAGATGTCTCAGGCCTCAATCCGGCCAAGATGTAGAGGAGACATCCTAACCTGGTCCTTGGCCAACCCCACCTCACCTGGGAACACTTCACTCTGTTTCTTCTAACGGAGTCCCTGTGAACGGCCACAGTGGGCAGAGGTGGGGCGTGAGCATCTTAATTCAGAATCTGAACAGATGAGAAATAGCAGAGAGTGCCTGTGGTCAAACGGTTGGGGTCCCAAAGTTCTTACAAAAGTGAGACCTGTGGGGACAGAACTTCTTCATAGCTAGTCCTATGGACCCAGCCTTGAGGACTTTTGGCCCTAGAAGGCTCTCTTACCAGCCCTACCCTGTTAGAGCAGCCTTGGGGATGAGAGATAGGCTCAGAAGAAGGTAAAAAAGCAGCTCCCACACACACACCCCGACCCCTGTGCCCAGGCCAAGATTCTCTATTCAGCAAAAATGTACTCCTCTCAGCAGCCACCCCCACAGACAAAGCCACATCCTCTGCCTAGAAAACCCTTGGGGTCCTCCCTAGATCTTGAAGCCTACCTTCTCAGTGTGGAGGGAGTTGGCCAGGAGGTAGAGGAAGGCAAAGGGCTGGTCCTGGCATCCCAACTTCCAAGTGTGAACTAGCCTGGTGCCTCCCGGCAGCTGTTGGAGGCTGCTCTTCTGCCTCCTCCTCTGCTCTCCCACAGCCCAAAGCCAGGCCTTGGGCATCCCCCACACTAAAGGAAGATAATTACCAGGCAGACAAGAACGGGGCACCCCCTCTCCCTCCCACAAACTGGGGAAGGTGGCCAGGAAAAGGCGACAGTCCAGCTTCTACTGAGAAGGCAGAGAGAACTCAGTGAGGGGCTGGGGGAGTGTAATGTGTTGTATGTGGGGACTAACAGTGTGCATAAGCCTGCATCCAGGACAACACAGTGGGAAGGACTTGGAGAGCCCAGGGGAAAAGGGCCACTGTGGGACAAGTCCATTCCTCTGGTCCTGGCCTTGGGAGAAAGGAAAGGAATCACCCTCAGCTTGAAGTCATCCTGCCAAGGCACTGAGTCTGGCAACAGGCATAGATAGAGCAGGGCTATTTCCTGGCACCCTGGGAAGGCTAGCCATGGTTCCCATATGCTAAGCTGGCATGGGCCATTGGTCTCTCCACTAATGGTGAGGGGTACGAGAAAGTCCTTACAACTGCAGGCATTAAAAAGATAGCAGGGGAAAACTGGGTCAGGGAGGGACACCTAGGAGAGCTGTCACAGAGGACATGCTGGGGTGCCTCCTCAGACTTCATGCCATGCGCCTCTCTACCCCACTCACCCTGTCTCCTTGGGTGTCTTCCGGACTACTCCTTGGTGAGCTCTCCCCCACACTAACAAGGACAAGCCCAGGCTTGCAGGGGTGAGAAAGAAGAGCTGCCTCGGTATCTGAGGGGAAGGAGAGCACTTGGGGAACAGCCACCTAGCATCCTAGGGCTTCTCCAGAGGGCCCCTGGGAAGGCCAGCTCAGGAGGGGAATGTGACAGGTGGAGGGGGCCAGGCCCAGGCTCCTCCATCCTTTCTGTACCCACCCAAAGCAGCCGGCAGTGGTACAGGGTGGCAGCCTTTGCCCAGGGCTGCAGGGGAAAGGACTTTTAGGAATTGCAGGAGCACTAGGGATAGTTGTGGCCCCTGGGATGAGAAGTGGTGTCGAGGGCAAAGAGAGAGGGGGAAATCTCTGACTGAGCACAGGACCACAGGTGAGTGAGACTCCAGTGGGCTGAGACCTTGCCCTGCTGTGGCCCCTCCCTTGCCAACTCCGGCTAGCATCTAAGCACAGACACCATTCTGTGCCCACTCTGAAGCAAGGGGCTCTGCCCATTTGGGGCTGCTGGGAGAAACCCCTTCTAGAATCTCTCCACTGCTTTTTCGGTGGAACTTCTGTACAAATATGAAGGCTGGCTGGAAGAGGGAAGGGGAAAAAGGATGACACAGAGTCAAGACTCAGCCCCGTGCTGCTTCCACCACTGGGTGGGGCTCCCTAGCTCCCCGCCCTAGTCGGTTTCTCCTGCTTTTCCCATCTGTAATTCCAAACGCTGGGTCTGTGGGCAAAGCACTTCACAGGCCTCAGTCCCACAAGGGGTTACTGTCCTGTTGTCTTCCCCTGGGAGAAAGAAAGCTGTTGGGGAATCTGAAACTCGGGGAATCCCAGGAACTTGGCCAAGGTCACACTGCCACTAAGCACCAGTTTGCTTATTAGGCAAGTCCCTCTGACTTCCAACTATGATTTTACATCCTCTAAAGTTGAAGGTACCAGAACCTAATGCCCAGTCAGAAAGACAAGTCTGTGAGGTGAGAGAAGGCAGTTCGCTAGCAGGTGTCCCCAGACCCCAGGTATGAGAATGTCCTGCAGAGGAGGGGGCGTCACCTTCAGGAGTGTCCAGGTATAGGAACATCCTGCAGAGGAGGGGGCATCACCTTCAGGGCTGTCCAGGTATGGAAGTGTCCTGAAGAGGAGGGGCGTCACCTTCAGGGGTGTCCCAGCAGCATGGATAAGGTAGAGACTGCTCCAGAGACAGAAGGAAGGGCAGGTAAAGGACAAGGACACGTGTCTTGTACCACCCGAGACTTATGGTGGAGACTCTGGCCACGGGCTTTCATGGATGCTCCAGCATTCTGAGCAGAACAGGGAAAGGAGGGGCAGGAAGGTGAGCAGACACCCTGGGAGAGAGACTCAGAGTATTGCTTCATTCCTAGATTGACCCTCACCCCACCAACTCCCTTCCCATCTCCCAGCATCTTGCTCTCTACCCAAAAGCTCAGTCTCTGACTTTCTGAACCCCACTGGGCCCCCATCTATGAGGTTCAAGAGGTGTGCTCACAGCCAGTAGGCTAAAACTGTGAACTGGAGACACTGGGCAGACCTGTGGGGGAGGGCTTCTCCTACTTCCTTCTCCTCAACCCTGTGGTATCCTCACTTCCTTTTCTTGACTACAATCAACAGCTGGCCCAGGGCGGGTGGCCTTCTTTCCACTCCACTCCCACCCCCTCCACTATCTGCTAGTGCAAACACCCCTGTGGGGAAGTAAAGGCAGAGCCCAGTCTCCAGTCACTGTACACAAGTGTACAGGAATTCCCAGCCTCCTGCTTCTATTACCTCATCTTGGCACCAGAGCCAGCCACCTCCAGGCTCTCCTGAGCTTCCTCCTCAGGAAAGCCCACCTATGCCTCCTAGGAGAACGGGCTACAAAGAAGAGGGAGCCAGAGTCAGCCAGCCCCTGAGAGGCTCCAAGAGTCACCCTCTGACTAACTACCAAGGACCAACGCAGGTGTCCCAAGCCTCCTGACCTCAAAGGGCCATCCCTGGCCCTCACCTCCTCCCCCACGGGCCAGAAGAAGACCAGCCCCTCCTCCCACCTCCTCTCAGGTGCCACCCCTGTGCCTAGTGCACAGTATTTCTTTTTTGGTGTCACCATTTGACAGTTGAATCAGAGAAGTAGGAGGAAGAGAGAGGATGTGGAATGCCAGTGCTGGGGGCTGGGAAGGGTGTAGGGAACATTACAGGGGAAAAAAAAAGTCTTGCAAGCAAGCATGAACCTAGAACCAGTTGAGCCAGCAAGGGACCAGCCAAAGCCAGGCAGGGGTGGGGGGCTGTGGAGTCTTGGACTTGGCATCTGCTCCTTCTCCATGCCCCAAGCATCCAAGTAGCTCAGCGCTGAAAGCGGTAAAGAGGACACGGGAAGTCCTTGATGTGAGGGCCACAGCCTTAGACTCTCTGTAAGTCTTCTGAGGAGATGCAGGGCTCTGAGACACTCCCCAAGGAACAGTCTGAGGGGCTCCTAGAAATCAACCCCAGATTCTTCTCCTGTTTAGCTCTGTTATCTGTTCTCCAGTGACTAGCCTGTACTTGCAGGCTGAGAGACAGGGACTTAGAAGGCCCTGCTTAGCCCTGGGCCCCTCCTTCCTGTACAGAAAGGAGTAGTCCTCCCTCTTCCCCCCACTGCTCCTCTGTGGCACATCTACTCTGCTCCGGACAGATATGGCCTGGGCTTGGCCATGAATTGCCAGGCTTTGAAGCAGCAAGGGCTTATAGGGTCAGAAGCTGAGCCCTGGAAATTAGTCTCTCACCGAGGGCTCAGCTAGAGGAATGACTGAGGGTTTCCTGTGGCCATCTTCTCCACAAGGAGGTAGAGGAGCCCATGATAAAGAACCCGGCGGTGTAGACCTGGAGTGATCGGGAAAGGCCTCCTCCTTGCCCACTTCCAGAGCCTTTGCACCCAGCAAGGATGGCACGACACTATCAGCTTGCTCTCGGAGGGCACAGGGAGGAGGCACCCGACCCCTGGTGGCTGCTGCAGCAGGCGCAGGAGGGCAGCCTGCAGCTGGGTGTGCGTGGGTGGAAGCCAGGAGGGGCGGAGGGAGGAAGCTGGCTTCCTGAAGCCTCTCAGTCCTCAAAGATAGACGGACTGACAGACAGCTGGCAAGAGGCAGCCTGGGGGACACAGCTGCTTCAGTAAGTACTTGAAGTGGGCACAGGCATACTATGGCCCTGGGGTGGGGAAGCCCTGGGAACAGTAGGGCGTCTCTGAGGATGGGGTAAAAGCGCATGAGTTTGGGGCTACCGTGTCTGGCCAGGCATGAGTAGCATGAGTAGTGGCATATTTGGTGTCCCTGTAACTGGAGAGCAAAGGAGCCACACAGAATGCTGGGAGGAGAGAGGCAAAAGGCTTGTTCCTGTCATGGGAGAGTTCTGTCCCAGCCACACCTGCATGGGCCCACAGGGTTCCAAGCCTCTGTCCCTCAACTCTAACCCCACCACCAGGGCACCTATGACTTAGCTCTGGGAGATAGGCCCTGCCCCCAAACTAGATGCCCTCATCACCTCTGTGCCCCAGCTCTCTCGTACCGCCAGCTGTAGCCTCACCATGCACTGGCGCTCTAAGGCTTGGCGAGGCCATTTCCTGTGACGGTTACAGAGGCGGGAGACTGGGGGATGGGAAGGAGGAGGAAGGAAACACCCCTAGCCTACTGTGCTGAGTAGAGACCCCAGAAGCCACAAGTGATCTTGGGGTAGAGCTGCCAGCAATGAGGAGATGATCACACCAGAAGTGTGGCCTACCTGGGTCCCCAACTAGTTCCAACGCTACTAGAGGCCTCAGTTTCTCATTCTGGAGAAGCCTGCTGGCAGACTTAGAAAGCTGTGAGCTTTCTCCCTTCCTTCTGTGTGGACAGCAGTCTGTTGTTCTCATTTGGACCCCAGCTTAGAGCCCTGTGGAGCTGGGTACCCCCTCTCTTCCTCCTTCCAGATTATTTCCTGTCTTCACCCATACCTACACTCTAAGATCTCCTTCCTCCTCTAACCCCAGATTGTCCTCTGTCCTATGGCCCAACAAAGAGTTCCTGGACTTACAGGATAAAAAAGCCAGGCCACTTCCTTGGGAAGGGAAGCCGCCTCCAGTAAAAACCAAGAGGATCGATCGACTGGCCTGGGTTTAGGAGCCTCCTTCTAGACAGTGAGGCAGGTCAGAGTTCAGCAAATACAGGACGTTGTCTTTCAGGCAGTCCTCATGGCTGAGTGAGCTTTCCTTGAGCCCAGCAATCTACCCCAGCATGGTCCAGGCCTGTGAGGGGCGCTCCAGAGCACAGTCACCAACCTTATTTTGGGGGGCAGCCATGACCCAGCCTCCACCCACCAAAGCTCCAGCCAAGAAGCATGTGCGCCTGCAGGAGAGGTGAGATCTTTCACAGAGACAGTCTTCCTTGCCCTGGGCTGCTTTCATTCCCTCCCTCACACCCAGCCTTCCAGTTCTAACAACAGAGTCCTCAAGGCCTAGAAAGAAAACTAATCGGGCTCATTTGCATGTTGTTTGCCCATCCTTTGTGTCTGAGGCACCAAGTTTCATGTCATCCGTGGGCCTGCTCCCAAAGTCTCTGGGATACGTCCAGGGGCCTTCACATCATTGGGTGTACATTGGAGCCTCTGTGCCAGCTTGGGAGTAGAAGAGGTAAGCAACAGGAAGGAGCTGAAGAGTTGCAGCCTACTCTGTTCTATCTGATAAAAGAAAAGGGGAACATTGTAAAGGGCCTGACCCTTGAGTGCCCCAAGCCTCTAGGTCAAGAGAAAGACTCATTGTGGCCTCCTCAGACAGGCTCTGCAACAAGACCTTGAGAGGAGTAGGCACTCTGGGATGCTCACTGTGCACCGGATGGTTGTGCTTGCAGAAGGGGCTCCAGTGTGGCTCTGATGCTGGATGTGAGGTCTTTGGGCGCCGTGGAACCCATCTGCTCAGTGAACACACCCCGGGAGGTCACAATACACTTTCTGCGCACAGCCGGACACCCCCTTACACGCTGGGGTCTACAGCACCAGCCACCCAGCCCCAAGCAACTAGAGGAGGAGTTCCTGGTAAGAAGTTGGGGTCCCCTCCACATCACTTCACCCTTCTATATCAAACCATCATGGATATCTTGGGCCTCTCTTCTCCTTGCTGTCACCATCCTTGCTCAGAGGATGGAAGGGGAGAAAAAGAGGCTGGGAAGGGGGACCAGATGCTAACTTATTTACTACCCCCTCCAGAAGATCCCCTCAAACTTTGTCAACTCTGAAGACCTGGATATCCCTGGGCATGCCTCCAAGGACCGATACAAGACCATCTTGCCAAGTAAGGACCACAGTGGAGGTGAAGGGGGCAGTGTTCCTGGGGGTGGAGAACTTGAGAAGGCAAGATATATTATATACCTTGAAGCCAGGCATGGTGGTACACACCTACAATAATCCTAGCACTTGGAGGTGCAAGCAGAGGACCAGAAATTCAAAGCCAGTCTCCAATATATAGCAAGTTCTAGGCTAGCTTGCTTTATGTGAGACCTTGACAAAAATGAGTAAAATAAAAATAAAAATAAAAACCACTCACCTCAGTCAAGGAGGAACAGCAATGCTTGAGACATTATCTTTCAACAGGGGAATACTAGCACCACCCTGGCAGCTCAGAGATAGACAGCGGTTACAAGATAGCATTCGCAAAGGTTTACTGTGGGCCTGTGTGGTAGGGGTGAACTCACACAGGCAGACCCAGGTCTCACACCCCCTGCTTTTCAGAGGCGTACTTGAGTCCTGGACCTTACTACAGTGACTTCCAGAACTGTGGTCTGAATTTAGGCCAGCACACAGGTCCTGCCCCAGGCTGAACCTCCAGGCCCACTGCCTGCTTGAACAGACCAAGGCTCTTTGAACACTGGGCAAAGTGAGTTTGCTAGCCCTCGGCCTTGGCCTAATTCTAGCAAGCTCTACAACCCCCAAAGAGGGGAAGCCAGCTCCTTTATCCCTCATCCGGTGTGAGTGGGAAAAGACCCACACCTTTGGAGAGAGAGGCCAATATCCCTCACAGTTGAGTGATAGCTTAGACAATGTATTCATCTGAAGCTTGTATTCCTAATCAGAACAAAAGTTTTTCCTCTGCAGAATCTCTTCCTATGCCTATCAGTTCCCTCCCATTTTATACCCTCGCTCATCTCAAGGCTAAAATACGACAGTATCCCAATTGGTCTCTGCAGTTCTGTGGTCTGTCCTACATAGCATCATTCAGTTAACATTTCCGCTTTGATCATATCACTTTCCTGCTCAAAAACATTGTGGATCCCTACTGTTATGAAATAGTATATTTTATAATACATAGGTATTATGTTATCTGTCTATAAAATAATTCATCTAAATGCCTGCCATCCACACAGTACTGTGAACAAGGTGAGGACATTCTTCCCTCTGACTACTAGAATCTGCATTTGTTGGTCACCTTCTGACCTTTCACCTTCATTGACCTTCCTAGATCCCCAGAGCCGTGTCTGTCTCAGCCGGGCACAGAGCCAGGAAGATGGCGACTACATCAATGCCAACTACATCCGAGTGAGTGCCTGCCTAGCTGCTGCAGCAGTGGGGGCAGGTCTAGTTTTAAAAATGAAAATGCCACATGAGGGCTGGAGAGATGGCTCAGAGGTTAAGAGCATTGCCTGCTCTTCCAAA
>LOJH01019657.1:1078-15768 GCA_001685095.1 Ellobius talpinus | reverse complement strand
AGGGAGAGGGAGAGGGAGAGGGAGAGGGAGAGAGAGAGGGAGAGAGAGAGAGAGGAGAGTTGTGAAGTGATGGTGCTTGAAATGTTTCTTGGTGTAAATATACGGTCTTGTCTTCTTTGGTTGGGAACTCTGTTATTTGGTTGGTGTTGTCCACTTTGGATCTAGGCAGTTGTAGTGACTGTGGAGTCCCTGGTAGAAAGTGTTTCTGTGGGTTGGTGGGTGACAACATTAGACATAGACTAGAAAAGAAGACTGAGAAGGACTGAAGAAAAATCCGGGGGGATCCTAGATCAGCACTAAGAAGTGAAGTCCCCAGGGAATGGAGATAGTGTGGGATAAAATGGCCTAGGCAGGCCGCAGGGGTCTGAGGGGTAAATCTGGAGAGTATACTAATGTTTTGTGAAAGATCGCCATTCAGCTACTCTGGAGCATAGAACAGCAATGTCTTTTAGCTTCTCAGCCCTTCACTTTTAAACATAAGCACTGTTTCCTCCATCTTACCAGTACTAAGATAAGATGCTGGGCTCTGGAAATAGAGATAAGAAAAGAGAACACACTAACCAGATCCTGCCACCCAGAGATTAATGCATGGTCTGCTGAGACATGCATCCATAGTAGCTGTACAACTAACCCAGTAGTGGTAAGGCAATGGAAGCCACTTGTTCTCAGAGGCTTCAGTCTCAGGGATGGCTTATCCCTTGAAGCCCTCACAGCTAATGGTAGAGGGAGTTAATGGTAGGGAAGCTGTAGAAAGAGCAGAAATTGGAATAGGTGAAATGATGCTGCAGACACTGCATACATCCCCTACAACCATGCCCCTACCAACCTGACTTCCAACTACCAACACTCACCCTTGGCTAAGGGGTTTTAATGCCCTCAGAGCCCACTCTGCTCACAAATATGACAGTCAATATTATTAATGACTCTAGAAACTGCCCTTCACCAAAGTCTACTGTGAACTCAAGGGTAAGCTCCCATGTCCTCTGGCCTCTTATTCTCTGATAGGGTAAAGCTAAAGTGCTGTAGCTCATGGTTTCCAGAACAATGGAGGAGACTATGCCCCCACTAATAACAGTGGGCATTTGCTGCATAAGCACTTCCTGTTGGCTGTGGTGACTATCCTGTCCACTTTCTCATTTTCTTAGTAGAGTTTCCTAGAATCACTTCTCCAACTATTTCCCCTCAAATCTGTATTTTAAAGGTGATTGCATGGAGTGGGGGGGCTGGGGGGGACAAACGAAGATGAATAGTTCTGCTCCTAAAGAGAAAGTTTTGTTCTAGAGTTACATAGGTGTTCAATCAGTAGCTCATTCAGTCTTTCAACAAACACGCACTGGGATCCCACAGGAACAGGCACTGAGCTGTGCCTGGAAAGACTAAGTATATGCGTGTCTTCTGGGAACTTTTACCTGTGAATGCTCCAAGGGTGAGTGGAGCTGACTGTACGAGGCAAACAAAGCATTATGGGACCACTGTGGTGCCAACCTTTGTTAGACATGGAAAGGTCCAGATGCGGTGGCTGAGACTCCAAAGATAAAAGGACTATCTCTGAGAAGGCTCTTGTCTGACACCCACTATTTTCCCCAGCTCGGCAGCACAAAAGGCCCTTTATGACGAGAGGCATCAGAAGAGTAGTCCTGGCAAATCCTGCTCAGGGAAATGAGAAGCTGAAATAAAGAACCAGGCTGCATCCTTTGTGTTTTTTCAGGTGTCTGTTCCCATCAGAGGCCCTTCCAGGGTCTGACCTTCTGTGGCGATGCATTTGGCCCTTTGAAGCCTGCAGCCCTTCTGGCCATTAATCCTGCCCCGTGGCCTAGGAAGGGATGTTGCTCCAAGGATGGGCCTCAGCATATTTCAGAGAGCAGCATACCTCTGAGGGGCAAAGGGAAGCATGCAGACTGCACTGTGCAATCAAGGGTCACAAGGAGAACCCACAAATTTTTAAATGAATAAAAATATAAATGACAGAACTGCAGAGTTGAAAAATAGTACTCAAGCAGCTGAATAAACGGTGTCCCCAGAACCATCCAAGTGCCTGTCACTTTCCAGGAGGCCCCCAAGGTGGGAGAGATTCTCGTTCCATGTTGCATGGCAAAAGGGACCTCTACTTCCTTTTCTGCCACCCCTGGATGCTGACAGAGGACTCATTTGCACTATTTGCATGGAAATTTGCCAATCTAATTCTAGAATTACTTTATTCTGACACAAACCAAAATACTATCCCCAAGCGTTAATTTCAATAGATACTAATTACCAGGCTAATGATCTGAGTTAAACATTAATGACATATTGCATTCAGATCAAATAATAAACATGATCATTCCAATCTAGCTGAACTTTTTGCTTGTTTGTTTTTTGTCTTTTGAGACAGGGTTTCTCTGTGTAACAGTGCTGGCTGTCCTGGAACTCACTGAGATCCGCCTACCTCTGCATCCCAAAGGCTGGGATTAAGGGTGTGCCCCACCACCACCTGGCTCTAATTAAACTTTTTAAAGATGTTTTTATTTATTTATTTTATGGGTATGGGTAATTTTGTCTGCGTTTATGCAGCAACTGCATGCAGTACCTGTGGAGGACAGAAGGGGTCATCAGATCTGGAACTGGAGTCACCACCTGTGGGTTCAGGCACCATATGGGTTCTGGGAATCAAACCTGGGTCCTCTGGAACAGTGATTTTAACTATTGAGCCATGTCTCCTGCCCTTGATTGAATTTTTCTCTGCTTTTGAGTGTACATTAAATCCAGGTCCAACATAATTCCCCATATACTTTCATCTACGTATCGATACATATGTGGCCTATAATTTTGAATTTAGATTCTAAATCTGGTAGAAAATGTGGTATTTTTCTTCTAAGTTCAGCTTTTTTCTGTTGTTGATGTTGTTTAACATAACGAACTCAGTTACAACCTTTTTCCTATATATAACATTTTATTCTCTTTTAAAGTCAGCAGATAAAGTAGGGATTCAGTATGGCATTTTCTACATTTATGCCATTATTCTTTGTTCTTATCTGTCTCCCTAAGGTCATCCCTCATCCCATGGAGGGCCAGGTATGATCAAGATACACTGTACATGTGGATGACATCTTCAGGAATTAAAGAAAGTTTTAATTTCATAATTTTACACAAAAAATAGTTTCCAAGCATCAATTTTGTGGGTTACAGAACTTTGAAAAAAACATCTCTACAATGTGTACCATTAGGCCATATATGGGAATCATAATGATATATGGAGCAGGTAATATGATCTCTGTAAATTAATAGTTCTTGTTTCTAATGCAGTATGTATCTCCTTAATCCCAAATGATGAAAAGTTTGCACAATTATTTATTTTACTGTAATCAAGCCCAGTAAGGTCTGAGGCCTGGTGACACTGTTAATATGTGTGTTCTTTCAAGACGCAGTATTTAGTTGTGTCTTTGTCCCTTGTGTCTCAGGCACTCCCTTCCCTCGCCCATGTCCCACTGCTCCTTCAACCAATCATGGCCACCTTCTGTCATAGGCAGGCAGAGGAGCAAGCTGAAGCAAAGCTGCCTTCGCAGTCTCCTATTTAAACACCAAGCTCCATGGGCTGGGGTTCAGCTTATCACCCTCTCTTTTAGGCAGATAGATGATAAGCTTCTCAAAGAAAACCGGAAGGAAATTTCAGGCACATTAATTTTCAGCCTCTGGACTCAGGACAATGAGGCATGGCTCAATGAATTGGTGTCAAATTTGTCTTTAATGACTCTTAGCCGACATTCCTATCTTATTACCGGCAGCTGCAGAAGAACCCACAATCCCAAATGTGCCTTCAGGAGCACAGGAGGATTAAATAACGCACGAAAGATTTCCTCACTGGTTGTCTGCCTTGAATTTTGGAGCATGCTGAACATGACTCAGAGTCTCAGGAGTGGCAGGAGCAGTGAGCAACGTCGCCGACTTTCTGAATATAATTTTTTAACGGAAAATCCATTTCGGGCACAATAACTTTTGCTTTTATTTTACCATATTTTACATACAAACTGAAGCCACTGGCCACATATAGCTACTGAATCGTGAAAATGTGGCTGGTTTGAATCAAGATGTGCACCAAATCTTGAAGGCTTCATATGAAAGAAACAATGAAAATTGTTCATCGATATTTTTACTTATTGTATATTGAGGTAATAATATTTTACAGCTATGGAGGTGACAGAAAAAATATATTATTGAGCTAAATTTCATCTGGTCTTTTGGTTTTTTAACTTAGCTACTTGCAAAGCTTAAAATTTGTACGTATAGTTCAATGTTGCTTACATTATTTACAATATTTATTTCTTGTTAATGTTAAAGAGAATGTTTTCCTCTCAAGAACTGGAAGGGACTTTGAGAACCTACCCACGTGCATGCTATGAAGTCACAGTTTCATGGACGCTGGAAGACTAGTAGATTCCTGAGTGAAAGACACAGGAGCATTTGTCACACATGGTGATAGCCAGGGAAAAGGATGTTCACACCAACTCATGAGCCCCAGCAACCAGCAGGCTCGAGGACCATGCATGGTATGTGGTACTAGTGGGAGAGGAACTCCAAACTTAGAGAAATCGATGCTTTACTAAGTGCAGTATGCACATTTCCCTACTTCACTATCTCTATTGTCAACCACTGTTAAGTACTAAGCATCCTTGAGAAGATGATCCGGGACACAGGAAAGTCAGTGTACATCTTCCCCTATGCGCAAAAATATGAGAGACCCTGCAGAACTGCTCACTGACTCTATAAGCCTTCTGGGTCCATACATTTCTTTTCAACATGTTATTTTTCTAAAGTCTAGCTCAGTATATACTGCTCAGAAGTCAACATTCACCCTTAACTCACTGGTTCTAAAAGAACATATGGCTTCTTTGTTGAATTATATACCATAATGTCTCTTAAGCTTGTTTCCCTCCTGTTGAAAAGAGCAATTTTTTTTTCTGGGAATCACTACAGCCAAATTTTACTTTCTGTACCTTTGACACTGTTGAAGATAAGTAGGACAGGAATCAGAAAATGAAATTAAAATGGAGATTTCCCTGACATGAATGCTTATGAACTATTTAGAAGCCCTGGCCCTTTAAAAACATTGGCTTCACTGAATAGTGATTGTAGACCTGCTTAAAGCCCTGACTCCAGGCTTCCAGTTCCCATGACAGCACACAGGTCTAAACAGGCTCTGCCTTGCACCCTGGAATTTTATTCTTCAAAGCATTTTATAAACATCAAGTAATTGATTTAAACAAGAGAGTGGAGTGGCAAGCTTGGTCATTAAGCACTATTATCCAAGTTTGACCAGCATAAATCACTGGCCTGAGGCCTCAGCAGTCAGTGTTAAAAGGGAGAAGTAGATTTCAAAAATTAGTCTTCCACCCTGTATTAATATCCTTGGACCAAGTCTATTTATGTGTTTAAATGCATTTTGTTCTGTCATCTTTAATACACCCATTAAGATCTCTCCCTGTAATACTATATTCTTCTGTCCTGCTGTTTTACAGACAACTTGTTTTAATTGTTCTAAAACCATAACTCCAGCTCCTCACCTATTCTTGAAGGGATTGATTCTATGACTTACATAATCACCAAAATCCATTGACAGGGAAAAATGTCTAGCTGTGTTCTGTGTGATCCAGTCATTTGCCTTGGAATAGTTCTCATAGGATCCACACCTGGAGAACCCTCTGGTGCAGAATTTACTGGTAATTATTTGCATTCATTTAGATAGGTAACAGATAAAAGAAAAAAAATAGAAGATAGATTCTCAGTAAAAACAATGACAAAAAACCCTATGTTCTACAATTCTCTGTCACACATCACTTAATTCTCCTCCTCTACTAATCTCTTGTGAGTATCTCCATAAACAAATCACGCACATACAAGAGTGGCCCTTCAGTTACGCAGTTGGTATGCAAACTGTGCAAATGTTTGTGCAACTTGCTTTTCTTATTCTCTAATCTTAATAGATTATTCTACATCTGTAGTGCCTCATTGTTTTAACTACTGTATATTATATTTACTTTTGGAGGGCATGTAGGTTGTCTCTACTCCTGTCTATTTAGACAACACATACTCATGATTACTTTGTGTCAGGCTCCCCAGGGGATCCTTGTACTTATGGAACTTCTTTGAATATGAAATGTTGCTCACAGGCTTATGTGTTAATAATTGGTCTTTATATGGCAATGCTATTTGGGGACATTGTAGAAACTTTAGGAGATAGTTTTAGTAGGAAGAAGTAGGCCACTGGGGACATAATTAAAGGTTATAGGTTATGCCCGGTCCCTTTCTTGCTTTCTCTGCTCCCTAACCACCATGAATTGAGTTGCCTCTGCCACACGCTCTTCCATCATTACCAATGCAGAACCAATGGAACCATGAGCTATGAACTGAGCCATCTGAAATCATGAACCAAAATTTAAAATCTTCCCTTTCAGTTGTTCTCTCAGGAACTGATCAGGAGCAGCACTAGAATAATGTGTTAGAGCATTTAGAAAGCCGAAAAAGGGTGAAAGACAGAGTCAATAAGCCAGGTATCCAAATCTTTCCAGAAGTGAGCATCTGTGGGATAAAGACTAACCAATCAGCTTCCGACTTCCAGTGGTGTCTAAAGTGGTTCTAGCTGAAGGCTAGAGCGAGCTAATGGCTATCGTGAGATTACTCCTGACGAGCTGAAGTGAGGCAGTACGCTGACACTGAGGGTGTTGACCGACAAGAGGAGACCCAGCCATAAATAGGCAGGGAAGTTAGGAGTCTCTTCCGTGTTCTGACAGAGGCAGGGAACTTCTGGGAAGACATGCCTGTGGTCCCTCTGCCAACCTACCACAAAGTGATGACACCCCGGAACATGTCAGGGTAGTTCCACTGAGACCTCATTCCTGCCTGATGACCATATCCTTCTTTCGTTCTTTTTGAGAACCACAGACCAACCATTCAAAGTCTGCCAGCTACTGCATAATATTAAGCATCTGTTTTACTTATTAGTCGTCAAATCCACATTGAAAATCCACTTTCTGATCAAAGACCCTGGGATAAATCCAAACTAAACAAACAAAAAACCTCAGGAATGAAACAAATTAAAGACCATCGATCTGACTACGGTTCCTAAGGGTAGAAAAACCCTGTCCTGTGGGACAATGACAGTGGGACAAGGAGTTACTCCACTTAGACACGGATTCAGAGTGAACCTTGGGGTCAGTCAAGCACCTTTGGCTCTCCAGCATGCCTTGTGAGGTGCTTTGGACAGCAGAAATACACTTAGCCCTGAGAGACCAAAGAGTAATGAGACCATCCAGAGCGTGCGATCACACAAGATATCATCCTCCTGAATAACTGACATTCTTAGAAGCAGTAATAACCCATGGATAGAAGTTATAAACTCAATAACATAAGTCTAATAAACACTGTCATCAGAAATAACTACTATGGGGCTAGAGGTGTATACATCTCAGAGGTAGAAGCACAAGTTTAGCATGTATAAAGTCTTGTCTTCAACCAATCCCCAGAATAAAAACACAAAATAAGCAACACTCTCTACTTATCACATAGCATGAATACTTCCAAAGAGTTAAATTGTATGGCTATACAGTGACATAAACTTGAAACCTGTCAAATCTCCCCATCATTTTTATTTTAATCCAATTTAATAAATACAACAAAGACCTCCTTAGTAGTTGTTATGGATAAGGGCCTGTAGCAGAGCTAGAAAAAAAATGGCCAGAACTTTCTCATCTTACGGGAGAGGTGGAAGGTGATTGGCTTCCATGCTCTAGAGAAGACAACTGTTTTATTTAGGATCCCGCCAGAAGCAGACGCTGAAACAAAGGTTCAGGGGCAAGCAGCTGGCCATGAAGTAGACACTGATGGAGAAGTGAGACAAGGAAAGGACAGAGCAAATGGAGGTGTTGTTCTCAAGGCAGGTGTCACTGTGCAAATGGAGGTGTTCTCAAGGCAGGTGTCACTGTGCAAATGGAGGTGTTCTCAAGGCAGGTGTCACTGTGGGCACCAAGCTCATTGCCACAGAGGAGCTACGTTAAACATGCTCAGGACTGTCCCAACCAAAGGGCAAAGATAGACTTGTGCACCTTGTTTGCACTGACTGACATCCTGGCTGGTGTTAGCCACCCCAAATGTTCAACTTTCTGTTTCAGAAAACGGAATAAATGCACAGTAACTGTAAGTTGTGGACTGAAATAGGGAGAAGAGATCTGGGAGACACACAAGTCAGGTCTGACACTATTATAGTAACTCAGCAGAGATGCTAATAAAATATATCAGAGGAAAAAAAAAGCGGGGTTGACTCTTGTCACAGGTTTATAGATGATCTCCCAGTTCAGGGCTTTTGATCTAGACCCAACTGAAATGAACATTTGTCAAGTTTATTTGGCATTTCTGATATGTGATATCCTTCTTGTTTACAGGGGCTTTATAAGTCTGCGTCTCCTCGAGATGAAAGGCAAAACCTCTGCTCCCCGTTTCCTTACACCTGTGGAGTAGACAGTTGACCTGGGTTCTGCCAGTCAGATTTGACCTCACAAAGCTTGACTTGACGATAAATCAATCAGATATCTATTGGCTTAGCTTTGGGGAGATAACCGCCTACCTTCCAATACAGCAACAAAGAAGAGTCTAGTGCCTCCTAGTGTCAGAGATGGGAAGTATGCAGTCTGTGTGCAGGAAGTAAGAGTGCCATCTGATGTAGATCAGGACTGTGGAGTAGCCTTCAAGTTACGAAGAAAAAGGAGGAGGAGGAGGAGGAGGAGGAGGAGGAGGAGGAAGAGAAAGTGACTGTGTAATTCTCAATACCTTTTATAAATTACTTGTCTGCAAAAGCAGATAAGTACAGTTCTGTTTTTACGACAGGAAACCTTGGTATCATGGAGCAAAGGAGAAGAAAGCCAAGGGAAAGGAGATAGCTATAGTCGGACAATTACAACAAGGAATTCTAAGACTCAGAGTTAGCACAAAGATAGACAGAAAGAAAGGGAAGATCCAGAGTGTTCTCAGGAATATTTGCTGGTGGGTGTGGCTGAGAAAGAAGTGGACTCATGATTAAGTATTGGATGCGCTCAGGTCCCTGGTAGGGAGGAATACCATTAAACTGAAAGCACACATTGAGAAACTGAGGCCTGTGTCAGAGTTGGCTGCTAGCTGTGGTAAAGAAGAGAAAGTGGCAGGAGAGGGTCTTGCAGTTTCAACGTGGGTGTGATCGACAAACGACAGTTCCATGAGCAGCAAAGTGAGGCAGAAGATAGAAGCTCAGAGTGACATCTCGTGAAAGGCCGGAGCTTCATTCAAGATCCCATTACATTTAAGACCTCAGATGGAATCTGTGACCGTGTAATATCTGTGACCACTTGTGCATTAGTTATTTCTCTCACTGATGCAGCAAAAACACCCGACAAAAGTGACTTAAGAAAGGCGGGGTTTATTTGCTGCCAATTGCAGAGGGTACAGTCTGCCGTGATGGGGAGACATGGCAGCAGAAACAGAGAGCAGCTGGCTGCATTGCATCTGCACTCGGGATTCAGACAGCAATGGATGCTTGTGCTCACCTCCTCTTCCTTTTATTCAGTTTAAGAATCCAGCCCATGGTACGGTACCACTCACATTGGCGTGGGGACCACCTCAGCCTAATCTAGAGAGATTTGTTTCCACAGTGACTCAAAGTCCAGTAAGCTGATAGTGAACATTAATGTGAATCTTATGTATTTTATTGAACACTCTCCTTATCTTTGAAAATAGGAATAACAGAACTTACTTGTCCTGGTCTGACGTGCCTTAGGCAGCTGGGGACAAATCTAGTATACACGGAGTATATTGATTGGTCATCACAAAGACCACATACCAGGGGACCATGTAACTCACCCAATAAAAGAAAAGGTGGATTTTGATGTTATTTGGACAAAGAGTAAAGGTAAGAAAATATATCTAGAGTTATACTTGAATATACACAAAAGCATTAAGTATGGATTACAAAGTGACCCTGGTCTGCTTCCTTGGTAGAAACAGGACAGATGTTGATGCTGAGTGCAGACACTTCTGTGAAGTGCTGCACCTGAGCTGGAAACATGTCCCCTCCCTGTGGCAAAGTGACTCGGGTCCTCCAGACAACAGTGCAGGGCTGTGTTCTTAACCAGTCTTGGTCCAGAAAAGTTTCTCAGTAAGTTGGGCAGTAGATATTCCTCACAGAGGGAGCTGTCTTGACTCTCTAAAGTTGAAATGTGTCCTTAGGAGAAACAGTGTTTCCAGATAATACCACAGTCAGTTCTATCTGCGTCTTCCCTACAGTCAGATGAAAAGCCAGGATTTTTTTTTTACCTCACAGTTTGCTTTTGCAAACCAAGTTTCTCTTTTTGATTAAAAAACAAATGATAAGATCAGCTGACTGGACATTATTTCATGAAGCTCAGATCTTCACCATTGCTCAAGTTCTACTGACTAGGTGTCTATCGGGAGAGATGGATGAAATCCAGCCCTTTATATGTTCTCATGGTTAGGATGAGTTATTAAACACTTGATTTGATAAAGGTTTTGCAGTACCATGTAAGACTTTGTTAACCACATCTTTGAACAGTGTGACATATCAATAGGAAAAGAAATGGTTACTCCAAGTACATAAAATACTTGACCTAGACATTGAGTCTATCATCACTATATAAATAGAGAGATAGATATAGACATGTGTATATGTAAAATCACAGTCAACCACTGTGATCATACAATTAATATGTTCCGGGAGGATTTTGCTCAATTTGAATATTTACTTTCAACTATAATTATTATGCATGTAACCTGGAATAGAATTTCTTTGTGCACTTCACACTTTGAAATCGTACTAGCAAGCTGGAGAGATAGATGGTGGGTAAGAGCACTTGCTGTGGAAGCCTAGGAGCCTGAGTTCAAATATCAGTACCCACAAAAAAGTCAGGTGTGGTTGGGCTTGTTGGTCACCAGTCTAGCTCCAGGTTCAGGGAAAGACTGTCTCAAGAGACTAAGAGTAAGATCAGGACACTGCACATACTTCTATGGCTCCTTCACATGCCCATCTGAACACATGTGCATGCACAAGCACACACACACACACACCCAGAGAGAGAGAGAGAGAGAGAGAGAGAGAGAGATTCTACTAGCCATTGAAGTTGAATGCATGTTTATTTTTTTCAAACACAAAACACATCAATAATAGTATGGTTGGTATATACAGTTACCAAGGCATACACAGGAGATCAATATTCTTTATTCTGTTTATTATGCCTCGATTCTAAGTTTTTTAATAAAAAGGAGGTGAGGAGTATCACTGGAGATAAACTTCTTGCTTAAGATTATGTAAGTCAGGCGGTAGTGGCACATGCCTTTAATCCCAGCACGAGGGAAGCAGAGGTAGGTGGATCTCTGTGAATTCAAGGCCAGCCTGGTCTACAAGAACAAGTTCCAAGACAGTCTCCAAAGCTACAGAGAAACCTTGTCTCAAAACACCAAAACCCCAAAAATGGATTATGTAGCAAAACTGCAACAAAAATTATTATTGTATGAATAATTGTGAAAACAGGGGAAGCTGTGTACTCCTTAGCTTTATGAACACAACGAGCCCAACAATTGAAAAGAGTTGATGCTAAGAGAGAGCATGACAGCGTCTTACATTGTTGGCATGCCCATGAACTCAAGTTGTCCAACTCTATAGCATGTGTTCTGCCTCTAACATATTAAGTAAACATGAAAATATGTGATGGATGACCCCATTACTAATATTTTTACAGTCATTTGGAAAGGCTGACTTGCCACTGTGATGGGCATAAAATATTTCAAACATATTAGAAGAGTAAAGAGACCTCGTATTCCGTGAAGAGCATCTAAACAAACTTGACCTTCCTCTGGGCTTTGGTGGTCCTCAAAGGAAGAGGCAGCTGAGAGGAGAGAGAAGTGCTCTTAAATATTTGAAACTTCTGCAAATCCCAAATCAAGAAACACATTCCCCAGCCCAGGAGTGCCACTGCTCCCTGAGTCCAGGCACCACTGTTCCATGGGGACACACCCTTGCTGTCAGGAAGAAGCAATATTTTAAAATGCTGAGGATCAAATGTGAAACAGAGAAAGCACATTTTCTTCTGCTAGTCAGTATTCTTTATATTCTACTGAAAAGTTGAAGTTCTTTTACATTACCATATACTCACACAGCACTTGTGTGAACAAGTTGACCGAGTCATTTCTCTTTGTCCACCATGTGGGGCGCATAGACTGAACTCAAGCTTGGCAACAAATGCCTTTACTTGCTGAGTTATCTCACCGGTCCTGGACCATGAGATACCTGGTGATTCTCAGCCCCTTCCTCAGCCAGAAAAGATGCTAGTGTTAGAATGGATGAGCCTTCTCTAACCCTGCATACCCAGGATTTAAGGATCCCACAGCTCTACTGAACCCACAGCTCTACTCAGGCTATCTCTACAGGTGGGATAAGCATAGTCTATCCCTATGAACGGGGTAAGTGCAGTGCGCTGCCGTTTGCTGTACCCTAGGAGTCCCTCACGTTAGCAGTCTGTAGAATGAAGATCCAACCACGCGCAGGCTCTGGTCTGCTTGGTTCACCCACCCCATGGTGGCCCTTGGAGCCACAACAGATGCCTCTTCCTAGGCTAAGGTCTGGCCACTTCTCTTTGCAACACATTACTCTCTATTTAGACCCAGTGTGGAGGAGGCAGGGGTATGAAGGTAAGTAGGTAAAGCCTTGGAATCGCTCTTGTTGGAGAAGTTGGGGTTCAGACAGATTCCAAGGAGTTAATACACTTTCCTAAGAGTAAACTTCAGGGTGGAGAGAACGGGATGGGGTGAATGCAGCTTTGCCGCTAGGCTGTGCGGGCCTTGGGGAAGAGTACAAATGAAGATCCATGAATCTTCTTGTCGTTTTACCCAATTATGTGAGTTTTTAGGATTTAATTCAATGCTTTTGAATTTTATTGTTGATGAGAATAATTTTCCTCCTCAGTTTAGTTATTTTAATAACAATTAGAGAGCTTGCTACTTCTTAAAACAGCTAAACTTGAAAAGCCATTTTAAAAGACTTACAATGCCATTTGCCAGTAAGGAGGCAGACGGGACCCCTCCCATGCTACTGGTGAGTATACAAGGTTACACAGCTCAAGCAGTTTCTGATGAAGTTGGGCATGTATTTGACTCACCACCAGTGATCCACTCGTGGTGTTTAGGCAAGAGAAAGGGAAGTGTTTTTCTACATAAAGACCTGAGCAAGTGGGTTCAGAGATGCTTCATTCATTATCAACTCAAACTGGGAAGAATGCAGATGTCCATCAGCTACAATGGATAAGCAAAATAGAGGAATACATACATCTATATAAAATATGTGGTACATAATATAACGCATGTCATAATATGCATAATATGATAATAGAGGAATAAAAAGGAATGACCAGTTGATACTTGGAATAAAAGCAGATGGCTTCTCCACCATTGCTTCTGCTGCCATGATGTGCAGCCCAGGGCACTGGACCAAGCAACCTTCTGAAACCATGAACCAAAATAAACTCCCCCACCACTTTAAGTTGCTCTCTTCAATTTTAGTCACAGCTGCACACAGGCAACCAATGAAGCAAACGTCTTACCTCTCTTCTATCGCCATCTAAATAGCCGTCCTCAGGCAGTCTTCCTTTCCGGGCACCTCACCAGAGGAAACACCCTCTCGCACTCCATAGTCTCCATGTTACTTCATTTTCTTCTCTCAGAAATTCTGGCCTCAACATCTGATTATTTTGTGCCATCCACCTTAGTTTAATATTTATAATCTTGTTCTGTTGCATTTTCTTAATTACTTCATCATGTTTAATGTGGTCAACATAAAAGTGGCAAACAGTGCTTAATAAATACCTCATTAGCATCTAATGGCTTAGTTTTCCATGATATGTAAGCCTTGAATTTGATCCCAAGAACCACATAACAATGGCATGATATTAATAATGCATCTAGAACTGCTATAACTTGGCAGATAAACTCTTTTGATAAAGAAAGTGTATTTTAATTTTATATGTATGTGTATTTTGCCTTCATGTATGTGTGTGTACTCCTTGAATGCTTGGTGCTGCAAAGTCAGAAGCCAACATCAAATCCCCTGCAACTGAAGATAAGGATGGTTGTGAGCCACCATACAGATGCTGGGAATTGACCCCTGGTCCTCTGCAAAAATGCAAGAGCTTTCAACAGCTGAGCCATCTCTCCATTTACTCTTGACACAATGGAAACACTGCAGCTATTGTCCCTTCCTCAGATAAGCTTGCAGAGAACCTGACTGGATGCCACAGCAAAGTAAATATTAGTTTTAAAGGTACAGCTCATGGCCCCCACATAGAATGTTAATAGTGATGTCTTACTGCTAGGGTGTCATTTCAAATAAACAAGTGTGCCTGAACAGAATTCAATAGAACCTCCTGGTATTTAAAAATTAATCCAACATGCCATGTACATTGTATATTAGTACAAGGCCATTTAACAGATTAAATTAAATTCTAGAAGCGATAGCACTCATCTATATTTGATTCTCTAGAACTTGGGTAGAATGTTAATGGGTAGTCAGGAGGGTAAGTTTCCCCTATTCAAGTAAGTGAGGCCAATAAATTAAGGTCATCCATCTTTTTTCTTTTTTCGAGACAAGGTTTTTCTGTAGCTTTGGTGCCTGTCCTGGAACTAGCTCT
>LOJH01019656.1:344-10628 GCA_001685095.1 Ellobius talpinus | reverse complement strand
TTCCTAGACCTGGATGGAGCAGGGAGGACCTTGGACTTCCCACAGGGCAGGGAAACCCTGACTACTCTTTGGACTGGAGAGGGAAGGGGAAGGGAGAATTGGGGGAGGGGAGGAAGATGGGAGGAGGGGAGGATGGGAGTAGGTGGAAATTTTTAATATTTAAATAAATTATAAAAAAATAAATAACCCTCTCCTAATGGTATTTAGTGGGAATCAGAAGATATCACTGATAACTGAGAACTGAAATCATTATAGGTATAAACTAAGACACAAACAGCTGACTGATATAAAAGTTACCCATGATAGACCTTTTTAGAGAAAAAAATAAACTGGTGTGTTTGAAACAAAAAAATAGAGTAAGAAAAAATGTATAATATTTCAACAATAAGAAGATTGGATGGCTAAACTTGAAGTCAAGGTGGAGAAACTAGAACAGGGGTAAAATTCTAAAAAGATGCCAGTAGAAATACCAAGATACATGTAGCATCCAGAAACGAGAAAAATCTATGGAAATAATCTTTCTAAAGTCATAGAAATTATGTTCAAAATGATAGCATTTTTTTTCAAAGTTAGAAGAGGGAAATAGAAGAAGAAAGAGGAGGAGGAGAAGATAATCCAGAGAGCAAAGGCTTTTAGGACATCAAAGATAAAAACCAATAGAGAACCCTCCGTTGCCATAGTATAATTTAGTTACTAAATATACAGAATTAAGTAGTTATATTGAAGACAGCAAGGCAGATTGCATGAATGACCATCCTATCAAAAACAAGCTGCAAATCCCATCCAGTCTCAATAATGATACTAATTCAATTTGCCACAAAATGAAAAAGAAAAACAATCTTTAAATTTAATGGAGTCACACAGCAGCTCTAAAAACTGCTAAAGCAAAGTTAGGCAAAGGGAATACTCTAGAATGCATCACCATACCTGATTTTGTGTTATTCTACAGATTGTATTAACAAAATGAGCATGGTGCTATCACAAGCACACAAGCACAGATCATTGGTCACAAGCCCATACAACCATAGCTACTAGATCCTGATACAAAACTCAAAACCTTAAACAAAAAGCCTGTAATTGCTTGAAGAAGAAGTGAATTCAAGATTTGGCATAGGTAATGATTTTCTCAGTTAAACTCCAGTCACTCGGAAATAAGGTCAGTAATTGACAAATGGTTTTTGTAAAATTCAAATAACTCTATATAAGTGCCAATTTACTGAAAAAAAACCTATAGAATGGGGAAAAATCTCTGCTTGTTACATAGACAATAGAGGGTCAGTATAGAAAATATAAAAATTACTTAAGAAAGTTAGCATAAGGAAAATAAACAATCCAATCAAAAACTATGCTATGAAACTAAACAGAGGTTGCAAAAGAAAAAATAGAAATAGCTAATTAACATTTTAAATGTATTCAACATCATTACCTGTTACGGAGATGAAATTAAACCAACTTTGAGATTATGCCTCACTCCAGTCATAATGGCTATTATGAAAAACAAATTAAAATAAAATGTTAATGAAGAAGTGAAGGGAGGTGTAGATTTTTGTGGCTGTTTTTTCTTTTTCTTTTCCTCTTTCTTTTTGAGGGCCCACCACCCAGTTCCAAAATAATGACACGTGGAGACTTAACTCTTTCTTATGAATGTCTGTCCTTAGCTTTGCTTGTTTTGTAGTTAAACAAATGCAACATAAAAAATGCACAACATCTTTACATTATTAAAACAAATGTTCCAGAGCATAAACAAAAGCAACATATCTTAAAATAATATTCCACACAGAAAGGAGAACCATTACTACTTTTGGTGATCAATGTAGAGTTTCTCAAAACACTAAAACTAGAATTGCCAAAGGACTCAGCTATCCAGTTCCGGGCAGGTACCTAAAGGGTGATATATCCTACTATAAAAATATCTACAACCCATATTTATTGCTGCTCTGTTTACAGTATCTAGAAAATGTCATCAGCCCAGATGATCATGAACATATACATATAATGAAAATGTGGTTCACATTACAATGGAATTTTAGTTAATTTTAAAGGAAAATAAAATTAATAAATTTGCCAAATATAATGAGTAGAACTGAAAAATATTATATTAAGTGTGCTAGCTTGATAACATGACACACATTTGAGTCATTTGAGAAGAAAGAACCTTATTTGAGAAAGTGTCCACACTAGACTGGCCTGATGTGGGATGGGCCATATCACTGTAGGTGGAGTCAGCCATGACATGGTTGTCCTGGGTGCTATAAGAAAGGAAAATCAGTAACTGATGGGGATCAAGCCAATAAGAAGACTCCTCCATGGTTTCTGCCTCTAGGCTTCTGCCCTAAGTTCATTCTGTTCCTCCCAAAGTCTGCTTTTTGTCAAGGTGATTTAGCACAGCAATAGAAACCCTAAAATTCTAAGTAAAAATAATCCTGACCTTGAAATATAAATGCTGTGGGTTCTCTCTCACTTGAGGATCTTAGCTTCAAAATTTTTTACTTGTGTGGCTAACTTAGACTAACTGTAGATATTAGATACACCCAAAGGCTTATGAGAGGTGGCAGGTAGATCTCAGTAGAAGGAATAGTTGGACACATGTGATTTTAATGCAGAAAGGGGAAACTACAAAATTGGTTAGCAGGCCAAATTTGGGTATATCCAAGGGTTTATAGAGGAACCTACTATAACTGTTCTGTTAAATGATCATGATGCCAAATTGCCCTCTAATTATCCATATTTGTGCCTGTAGACTAATGTTGCAATCACCCTTTGTCTTAGAAACTTCTTTTTGCATTTGTTAGTGCTGAGAATAAGTGAGTGTTGAATGTTCAGTCCTAAATAAGACACCTATACTCGTTCAAGTCTCAGGTAGTATGGAAGAGGGAGTTCAAAGAAGGTAAACACTGGAAGATTACAAAGAATATTACTAAATGTTGGTTTCTGGACATGACAAGATCTGACAGCAGCTGTAGCTGATTGCACAAGATGGAACCAGTTATCACTTCAGCAGAGAGGGCTAGAGAAGCAGGAAGTTCTGCCCTAGATGAAGAGCTATGAGAAGCTGATTACTTCTGGGGAAGGAAGTATCGAATTTCTAAGGAATTTGCCTCTTCATAATAGGTTGTTGGTGTTATAGTAGATGGGTTCACACCCATGTGTACATATAGGTAGCAATAATTAGGCTCAGTGAGTTATTAAAAATTAAAGCACATTGGTGAGAGAAGGATGTATTGGTGACTTTGCGAGGGGAAAGGGTAGGGAGCAATCTATTGCTATAAAGATATGTTGTATAGGTGCATGAAATTATAAAAAAAATTTAAGCAAGAAAACATATGCATAATTTCCAGTAATAACTGATGCACTAACTATAATACTATATATACAAAACATATAATAAATAGGTGGAATATTACTAAGTTGCTAATTACTATTTGGCTCTTTCTTAATTTATCAATAACATTTAATGAAATTCTGGTAAATAATAACAATGAAGTGGTAAAGATTTCAGGAAACCAACACATCTGTCCATTTCTTTTGGGTTTGTCTATTTTTCAACTAAATTGAATTGTTATAAAACACAGTACCATTGTCTTATGTAATTAATGTCTACAACTCATCATACCAAAGTATCAAAACAGAATTTTCTCTTGCCTGTATTTGCTCTAGATCTCAGACAGTAAAATATTCTTCTTTTGATTACTTCCTCCACATCAAATGCATTCTAGACATGATTCTGAAATAGTTTCCTATGTTCTACTTTGCCTCTATAACCCTTCTAAAAATATATCAGCTACAGATTGGAGAGCTAGGAATGATGTCTTACTAAAAAATTCAATTAATGAACTGAATTTTGTACAATATTTACTATTATAAATAACAGAAAACAGAAAAAAATCACTGTTCTCCCTTATAAGATATGGGTACATCCTCTATTACCTTTCCCTCCTAATTTACTGTGAAATGTTTGGTGAACTTTCAGCCTTCTCTCTATGTAGAATGCAAAACTAACAAACTGAGATCAATGGTAGCAAGATTTTCTAAAGGGCAACCTCTAGCGAAAATATATTAGGATAAATACTTATATTCTGAAGAGAAATGATCAAAGGAAATTGGCAGAGGGTAACAATCTCATTGAGTTATATTGTGGTTAAATACATATATTTTAAGTAGAAATTATGTTGCTTAAAAATAGGTCCCTGCTTTTTGTGTAAGATGTCTATTTCTATCTCATATATTTCAGTTAACCCTGTTAGTGAAACAACTGTATTTTCTTAAAAAAGCAAACACTGTCAAGTCACTCATCTATAATAGAAGAGGCACACTGGCATATTCCTTCTCAAAAGCACCATGGAATCTATATCACAGAATCTTAAAACTGAGTCATCAGAAAAGCTCCTCTAGAATTCCATTGACAGAGTGTTTTCTAAGAAAAGCACTATTGTAAACTGATTGTAAGCATTAATATTCTCTAGGTTGTGTTTGCACCCATGTCAACCTTCAGCCATCACATCATGTTCCCTAGAAACACAAAACAGGAGCTACCTCAGTAGACAATTTCTGGAAATCTGACAGGATCTGCCCAAACGTTCATGTTGGCATTGGGTAAAGAATGAAAAGCAAAGGCAGGTCATGGAAGGAAAAAGCACGAAAAAATATGTAGTGTTATCCCAGAGACGGGCTCCTAGTAAGAATTCTAAACATTATTTAACAGAATGGCCTTTTTTCATCTTAGGTAGACTATAATCAAAGTTACAGGCTTAGAAACCTCCCTCTCCCTCTATTTTTATACATAAAAATGCATATAGATGATTTAGTTGGATATACCCACAATTGTATGCATACAAATATACACATGAGTTCAACCTGATGTTAGCATATTTCTAACGTCATTTTCCACTAACATATGGGAAATTACTTTCATATATGGCGTATGCATAGTCAGGGATAATCTGGGAATTGTCAACTTGTGCTTCTGTGGTGATGTAGGCATTTTCCTTCCCCACATGCCACAACTTACTTCATTTGTTTTTTTTTCCAAGAAGTCTCTGGGAATTGACAAAGGTAGAAAAGATAGGCATTTGAGAACATCATGGCACAAACATGAAAATGAACCTTTTAGTTGAAGAATTATGGAAGATAAAGCTTCCTATAAACTCCCCTTTAATTACTCCTATCATTGGTAGCAAAGAAATAGGGTATCAAGTTTAGGACCCCATGATTTTCCCCTTGTAATTTGTACTAAATATCAGAATGAGCAGTTACACGGATTGAACACAAATTGTAAAAAAGTACAAACTTTGATGCTGATCTATTTGATGTTTACTTTTTGGTTTTGGTCCTATGAGATAGGTGGTATTTACTTCACTTTAACACTGGTAAAAAGGGTACTCAGAAAGACTGGGTACCATGTTCATGACCACACTGTCAGGAAAAGGAATACCTGACCAATTGGCATATTTTGTCACTGAAGTAGTCTATATCCCTACAGGAGCCAATTGTTCAAATATAAGTCGGCCTTCTGAGCTCTATGGAGAGGGGTGTCCACAGTCAAAGTTATGTCCAAGTAACACTTTAAATAAGATTAATTATATTTTCTTATTCAGTGCAAACTATCACTGAAACATAGAACAAAACAATACCTTTTAATGAAAGGGTGTGGTGGTTTGAATAATAATGGCACCCATAGGCTTATATGTTAGAATGCTTGCCTTCTGTTGGAGGAAGAGTTTTGGAGGTGAGACATTTCTAGAAGAGGTGTGCCATTAGGGGTGGACTTTGAGGTGTGAAAAAATACACACCAGGCCCACTCAGACTCTATTTCTGCTGTATGCAGGAAACTCTAAGCTACTGCTCCAGCACCCTGCCTGCCTGCTGACACCATGCTTCCCACCAGGATGTAAATAAACCAGTCCTGTGAAACTGCAAGCAAGCCTCCAATTTAGTGCTTCATTTCATAGATTGCCTTGGTCATGGTCTCTCTCCTCCGCAATAGAACAGGGACTAAGAAAAAGCAAGAGGCCAGAAAAGATGCAAGAAGCCACCAGAAATGCTTTCATAAGGCATTCACTTTGGTAGAGATAAACAAAAGAGAAATTAGTAAATAAGACCAAAAGAGCTAAAATTAAAGAAAACTCAAGACAATGTCGTGTTCTCACCAACCATGCTCACCGTGATCATTTGGGGATTGAAACATCTAACAGGAGAAAATGGGATGGTTTAAGAGGTTTAAAAAAATCCAACCTGGGCGCATTAAAGGCCTTCCTTCTTACAAGACCAAGGACCTGAGTTCTCCCAAAAGGCACTTTCTTAAAGCAATGGTTCTCAACCTTCCTAATGCTGCAGCCCTTTAACACAGTTCCTCATGTCGTATGACCCCTCAACCATAGAATTATTTTCATTGCTACTTCCTAACTGTAATCTTGTTACTGTTGAAAATCATAAATATCTGACATGCAGGATATCTGATTTGCGATCCCCAGAGGGGTCATAACCACAGGTTGAGGATTGGTACTACAGTGTGTCAGACTTCCTCAAATTGTCCTAATGAGTTCACATGCATTCTGTGACATGTCTGCAACCATCTGACACATAGAAACATTTTTTTAATTAAAAAAAGAGGCTAAAGCAATGGCTTAGTGGTTAAGAATGCAAACTGTTCTTGCAAAGGACCCAAGTTTGGTTCCCAGCACCCATTCACCCATGTCAGGGATTTGTAATTCTAGCTCTGTGGGCACATGCACTCATGTGAACATATTCACATACATACGCACATGCATATACACACACTCATACACATGCATATGCTTGTGCATAATTTTGTAATCAAACTAAATATAATAAACCAAAGCTGTTAGGGAGATTCATTTTAAAAATACCAGTTTTGCAAGTGAAAAATGTCTGCAAAAATAGTTCCATATGTTTTAACTTGATATGTTAAGTTGTTAGCACCCAGCCATATATAGTGGCACATTCAAGCAATAAGTATTCAAACATACCAATGACTGGATTATTTTAAAGTATAAGTTTGGACCAGCACTATTTTTTGTGATGTTTCCTGATATGTCCTCAAGAAAAGATAGCTAGAGCCCTGAAATAATATTCAGAAGATGGTTCTTCACTGTGACAGCAGTTTGACACACAACAGAGCCAAACATGTGTAAACAAAGGTTCTACTTCTCCAGGGCCAAGGGCAGTTCCTCAGGCAGAGCGTGCTGATCTGTTCATAGCTTTTCTCACAGCTGTGGCAAGGCTTTAGGAAGGAATTCAGCATAATTTATGTTCAGCCAATTTAATTTTTAAAGGGCAGGCCTTGGAGGTTTAGCATAATAAGCCTGAATTAACATGTTTGCAGCAAGGGCTGAAGCAAGCTGCTCACAACACTGGCCAGCACCAGCACACACCAAGCCCCTTAGGTGGTTTACCACATGCTTGAGAGGCTGGTTCTCCATGGCACAGACAGAATAACATCTCGTTGGCTCCCAGTGAGGAAAGGGACTGTACCAGCATTTAAAATTGATCCTTAGAGCCAAGGGGGAGAAACCAAGCTTTCCAAAGCATAAGGCGAGTTGGAATGAAAGGCAACGGATGTCACTGTCAAACTTTGAAGGAAGAAGAGGCAGACAAGCCCATAAGAGACAGTCACATTGAATAGAACTCCTGATCTCTGACATGAAAAGCGACCCTGGAGCCTCTCATCAAGTAGCACCCTGGTGTACACTCCTGGGAAGCTCTGGATCTGCACAGTGGATGCTTGCGGAATTCGGTGCCTTTCATAACATGCTGGAAAGAGACACTTTCCACTCTGATTTTTTCCTTCCCCTAAAACTTAAATGGAGGACTCAGTTTGCTCACACTACTCCGAACTTTAGTTTCAGATCCTAGATTTGAGAGACTATGTGAAGAAATAGGCCTAGAAATATTTACAAGAACCATGTCAGACTAGGAATGAAATTTCTTGTTAAGAGTGATAAGTATATGGAAGTTAGGTAACTTTAAGTGTGTGTATGTGTATTTATATGTATATGTATATAATCTTTAAGTATATACACGTAGATTATATACATAACTTACATTTATAATAACTTAAGCAAATTAATGACTATCTTTTGGGGGGTAAACAGTACACCCTTGAGTTTGTCTGTGTTTGCTTAAAATAAACTCTTGGGCCTTTGCCTCTTTGCTCTGCTTAAGAACATAATCTTTGACATGGTTACTGAAAGTGTATGGTTATATGAGCATATTTTATATTTTAAAAAATCTGTTAGTAGGAATTTGCTTTCCCACATGTGTTCATACTGGGTTTAAAAATATGTTTAAGTATTCTTTGACAACTCATACCTATATACAGTGTATCTTGAACATGACTCCCCCTTCCTACTCTCACAGATACACTTCTCAAACATGTGCTTCTGACAATTTCAACTCTTCTCTTTATTTTCTTTAAAAGCACACAGTGTCTAATTAAAGCTATTCATGTGTGCACAAGTGTGGATCTATCCACTGGGACATGGCCACCTAATAGGCACTATACCCCCAAAGAAAATTGACTATTCCTTCCTCAGCATCAGTCAGCTGCCAATAGCTTCTCGGCAATGGGTGGGGCTTCACTCTAAGCCTCTTCCTCATTCATGCTAAAACTGACTTAACCTTTTGCAGTTCACATGCAGATAACTTAGAACGCCTGTGAGTTCATGGGTGAAATTGCCATTTCATGTCATAAACCAGAATTTGCCAATATTCCTTTTCAACTTCCACCTCTCATTTTTTTTATCCTTTCCTTTGGGCAAAAATGTTGATATAGATGTCCCAATTAGGACCAATCATTTGGCACTTACTTATTCTCAGCACCTTGACCAGCTAGGAGTCTCTGCATTTATTGTCGCACACTGCAAAAGAAACTTTTCTAACCAACATTTAAAACAGTACTTATCTATGGTCATGAGCATAAATATTTAGAAGGCAGTTTACCAGGCTTATCATTTAGCAAACAATTATAGTAAGTTTTACTCTAGTGTCCATGACCTCCCAGTTTTGGGCTGGTTTATTTACCAGGAAGGAAGCCACTTCTGTGAAACGGCCTTAAATCCATCATATCATTCATGTCACTATTGCAATAATGAAAATATCATGCCTGGCAGGTCAATATTGCAGCATGCATGGTCCAGTGCCAGAAAATGACATTGATGGCTTTTCTCTCCCAGCAGCCTACATGGCACTTTCCAACACCGTGAAAGCTAGCTTGTAGGAAGAAAGTTTGCTGGTCAGTTCCAACTTGATTTCTCTGTGTCTTGATCAAAAAGGGTTGTTTGGAGAGCCTATGGGACTTCCATAACAGATAACTTGTAAGAAGGTAACCATAGTGTTGGATAAATATATGTAGGCTTGGGAGAGAGAAGAAAAAGATTACAGAGAGTCATAAAAGGAAGTAAATGGTTTAGAAAAAATAAAACAAAGTCTTTAAAGAAACAGAGTATAGACAGTCATAGATTAAAGGAGTAAAAATAAATATTTAAAAGTAATAGAGAAACAATAAATAAGCCACATAAAGATGGACTATACACAGAGAGTCTGGATTATGTATATTAGTGTGCTTTTTTTCCAGTTTTTTGACTGTGAAGAAGCTAAGTACAGAGAGAAACTTTATTGTATGGGCATCTAAATTAAACCAACATATATGTTTGAAAGGTATCTTGATTTCAAAATTTGGGTCTATGGATATGTTGCTTTAGAAAGAGGTTCTTCTTTTGTTTCCACAAAGAATAAGAGCCTCTGAAATCCTTCCAGACTAATGTGGTTTAATAGACCAAGATCCCCGGGAGGTCACTGTGAACACCTCCCAAAATTATTTTGCCCAACCAAAAGCAGGAAGCAGTTTGGAGAGAACTATACCCAAACTCCCTAAATGATTGTTTATAAATGTTTGTTTACATTTAAAGGGGGATATGCTGTAGAGTTTTGCATTGTTATGGATCTTGGTTTACTGATACAAATTTAAGGTCAATATTTTTATACTGTATATGCATATACATGTATATATATGCTCTTGATTAAGTTATTGTGTTTGTGTAACTCATTTAAAAATAAAATGTATAATTAAAAAATATAGGTTAATATATAACCATCTATAATAGTCAATCTTTTGGTCACATTAGTTTGACTTTTGAGATGTACAAAGATGTATTCAGATGGATAGGCATTCTTCAAAACTTTCAAAGACTACAGAATATGACATTTGAAATGTTTAAGAATTTAGGACTTTTTATGACAGTGAGACACATCTGCTCCTGACAGCAC
>LOJH01019655.1:0-11773 GCA_001685095.1 Ellobius talpinus | reverse complement strand
GAGAGAGAGAGAGAGAGAGAGAGAGAGAGAGACCCAGGGCCTCGCTCATGTCAGGCAGGCCCTCATCACTGCGTGCCACAGGCTGTGTGCTTTCTTTTGTTGAACGATGTTATTTCTATTAAAAGAACAGCTTCTTATCAGAAACACAAAACAAAATGCTTACAAAGCTACTATGAAAGTTAACCGAGTAAAAGATAAATCATTAATCATGAGATCACTCCCAGAAGCCCACAGATTCCTGCCTGAGACGCAGGTGGAGAGAGAAAGGGATACAAGGGGAGTCCTGGAAGCCTATAGTCTGCACTCCTGTGGACAACACTCCAGGCAGAGCCCGGCTCCGGCTCTGCGGAGCTTGTGGAGAGTGTGCAGTGCCTAGACTCACCCTTATCAAGGGAAACATGCCGGCCTGCTGCCAGCTCATCCAAAATTATTTACCTTGTATTCCCCCTTCTAATTTATTAAACATTTATGAGCTGACACGGTTCAAATAACTCATACTATACATTATAAAATCTGACAAAGCTGAGGTAGTTATAAGAATATTCTAGAGCCACATTCTGTGCCTATCATAATCGGGCAACCCGAGCTGGATGAAGGGTCGATAGAGTCAATCCAATTGCTTTAGTAGATGTTCTAGAACTTTCAGCAAGCAGAAGGCCAGCTGGACCCAGCCAGCAAGCCTGGGACACGCTTCCTGAAGGCTCTGTGCTCTGCTGTTTGTATGGTTACAGTGGCAGAAGCAGCCAGGGCCCTTGGGAACCCACCCCTCTTGAATGCTAATCCCGGTCTTCAGATGCTGCAAGCAACTGGCTACCAGAAGCCTCCTGCACATTCCCTTCAGGTGCCCTTGATGGGAAGGACCTGTGACAGAGAGGCCAAGGGCTCCACGTGCAGGGCGGAGGCAACACCAGCATATCCTCAGAGACATCTGGGTAAGACGAGCCCACCCTGACTTCATGACTTTGCTCGAGCCTGTCCCTCACAGTATCATGGGGTTGTCCCATAATGTTCCTGAATAATTATTTTTTGGGGGAATGTCACTCTTAGATGTTATTTCTAGGGACCACAACGTGACAGATAGCACCAGTCTGCACACATCCACTGTGCACATCTGAGTGCCCATCTACTATTAAATGGCGGCTTTCACACAGCCTTGACCTTTCTGGAGGTGTGTGACACAGGGCCTCCCTCACATCAGGCACGTGAACGATGAGAGCCATGGCAGTCAACACAATTCTCCTCACTCCACCCTACTCATGCTCGCACGGTCAAGATTGCTAAGTGTGGAGACTCTGTCTCTCTTCAGCCCATTATCTCGTGTGAGTGGAGTCTCAGGGCCACAACAGCCTTGGAGCTGGAATTTAGGATCTGAAGCCCAGCTTTGCTCCTATCTCGAGTAACCTTGGGCAAACTTTTCAAGTCTTTGCATTGTAGTTATAATTATCTTATAGGGCTCTGGAAGATGAGATGTAAGGCCTATTCATTGCTTTGGAACAGTGGTTGGTGCCTAAGAACACTTCATTCAATTCAGCTACTATTCTGATGGGCAAAGCCCAGTAATATCTACCGGAGCCCAGCAGCCGTCTGCCCCAGTCACTATCCCATCCCCACTCAGCGAGAGGGAAACTGAGGCCTAGGGATTTAAAGATCTGGTCTTGATAACATATGCGAAGCCCAAGGCCAGGGCTACTGGAAAGGATTTCTGTCACACAGGGTGTCCAGCCTGTCACAGAAAGCACAGCCCCACCCCACACAGCCTGTGCTCTTCCCTTGGCTCTTGGGTTTTGTTTCTTCTAGGGAAGCCTGAGGTCTGGATGCAGGCAAGTGACTCACAGCAGTGTGCTGTCACCTTACCATTTTGTCATCATTCCCGAAGAGGATAAGCCCTGCTTTGGTGACCAGGCCTGGACGATGGGCTCCTGGGATGGGCAAAGCTTCTCCCTCGGCCACCAGGCCTGAAGTGTTGAGCGTTGAGTTGAAAAATGTCAGCTTCTATGAAGTCAGAATAGTCAAGAGACAACATGTTAGATGAGGCCCTGCTGCCTGCAGCCCAGCTGTAGCTCCACAGGGCTGAGAAGCTAAGTGGTACAGGAGGGTAGGGTGGAGTGAGGTACAGGGGAGGGGGGGCTGGTATGACCCTAGAGTGTGCAAGGCTGACTGGGCATAAGACCAGCCCCCAGGGGGAGCAGGAGAGACCTGGAGGAACTGCAATCTACACAGAAGGCTGAGTAGGACCTAGACCCAGTCTTTGGGGCCACAGACGAGACCCAGAAAATCCGAGGACCTGGGTACCTCAAATCTCAGGCATCCTTGAGACCTCTGCACTGACTCAGAGTCTCAGACCTCAGGGGTACAGACCCCCAGGAAAATCTTCTCAAGGTATGTCATGAGGCCACCGACCCTTGGCAGCTGCTGGTCGCTGCTGCAGATGAACCAGCAAGCCATGAGCCATGCATCAGCGCAGGAAGAGAAGAGACCTCGGCGTGGTTTTACAGTGAGCTGGGGGTTCAGGGAACTAGAGAGCAGACCATATGAGCATCTGGTTGACTTTGAGGGGTGAACAAGACAAGCACCTCCCTATCATAAGTCCGGCTGCTGCCCAGTCCTAGCTCAAAGTAAGTTGTCTCTTCCCTGGGGCAAAGTCAGAGCTGGACCTGTGGCATCTGACATAGGGGTGAGGCTCAAGCCATTCAACAGCCAATTCAGCAGGGCCCAGGGTTGCAGCAGGTGCCGGGGGCCACCAATAGCAGCAGACATATTATTTTAGCTCTGAATGGTATAGGATCTCCTAGACCTGGATTTGGGGCATCTGGGAAGAGGCAGAATTAGGGCTATATAATGTATCAAGCATTTTAAACCTAGTGGGAAGTGTTCCAGCTGGCAGGGTGGAGGCATACAGTATCTTCTGCTTCATGGAAACATACCTGCCCACAGGCCTCTGTCCAGGCACCTGGCACCTTGTCATTCCCACGGATCCAGTTGTGAATGACCTCTGCTGGCTGGTCCCAATTGATCTGTGGGTACCAATACGTTGTATCCTCAGCTAGCCTCTCCTAGTCCCCTGATGCACAATGGGCCTAGCCTTGCAAGGAGGGTCTGGGCTTCCTCCTGGACATGGGCATGAGTGTAGAGTGGGTGCCCTGGTTTGGGGCTCTGACCCCAGGTCTCTCCCAGGCTGCACTATCTACTGTTATCAAGGAGGTCCCACAGAGCCCCCAGGAACAGTGCCCAGGTCCATCCTGCAGAGCCCCGCCACAGCGTCTTTATGTATACAGGGCCCATGCAGAGATAACCAGTCCCAAGCAGAGGCAGCCACGGGACTACTACCCACTGAGGTTCTAAGAAACCTTTCAGACAATGTCTTGGAGCTTCTGACACTAAGGCTGATATATGCCCATAGCCCTAGTTCTCCTCCCTCCCTAGAGTGATGCTTTCTCCTTCTACTTAAAGAGAAGCAGGACCTTGCTCCCTCCGTACCCTGATGCTCTCTGCCGTAACCCCACCCTCCACTGCTGCTTCTGTTACTGTCAGCTAGACCTTGCTTCACTGAGCCACTTCTGCCCTCCAGCTACTCACAGGCAGGTCGGGTAGCTGGGGCTGTTACTCACCCTGGCCGTCTCCTTCTTCTGAATGCCCTCATAGGTGGCTCCTTCCTCAGGCTGGCGGAGGCGGGGGGCTGTGCCCTCTGATATCAGTCGCACAGCTTGCACCTGCAAGGGGACTCTACAGTCAGCTTCCCCAGCATCAGGGTCCCGCCCACACCCAGTCCTGGTCCTCACTCTGCAGGCACCTGAGAAACCCTACAGCATGGACACAGGGTGTGGGTGACAGGGTTTGGGAGGTGCAATGACACACAGACCCTCAGCAACACCTCGTGGTCTTAGATTCTATGGACTTTTTGATCTCTACTGAGGAAGCTGCCAAGTCCCACCAGGGATAACAGACGCACAGCCTGTGTGTTGCTGTCTAGAACTGTCCTGAAGGAGAATAGATCCGGAGCCCTAATGTGGACTTGGGCATCTGCAGTGAAGTAGCTTCTCTGTCTGGGATCCAAACTGAGGAGAGGTGAGGAGCCTGCAACCCACCCTGAGGGAGGACATGGGAGCTGTTGGCAAGAAACAGTGTCATGGGGCTCGAGAGGTGGCTCAGCAGTTGAGACACTGGCTGCTGTTGAGGAATATTTGTTTACACTGTTTGAAGATGTGTCACTGTGATTGGTTCAATAAAGAGCTGAATGGCCAAGGGTAGCTAGGCAGGAGAGATAAGCAGGATTTCCAGGGAGAGAGAACTCTGGAAGAAGAGAGGCAGAGAGATGCCAGCAAGACTCAGAGCAAGTCAAACATAGAGTACAGAGGAGAGGTAACCAAGCCATGTGGCAGAACATAGATTAATAGAAGCAGGTTAACTTGAGTTAAAAGACCTAGTTGGGGAAAAGCCCAAGCTAAAGGCCAAGCTTTTGTAATTAATAAGAAGTCTCCATGTCATTATCTGCGGGCTGGTGGTCCCGGTGAGAGAGTTCTACTTCAGGCTGCTCTTGTAGAACGTCCTGGGTTGGATTTCCAGTACTCATGTGGCAGCTCACAACCTCCAATATCTCCACACCCAGGGAATCTGAAGCCCTCTTTTGATGTTCAGTCTATAGAACATATCTTTATCGATGGTAGCACATGTACTTACAAAGAGTTTCAAAGTAGTCATGGCTTAAGTGTCATTGTGCACACAGGATTGAGTTAATTATCATTAGAAATTGTGCTGTTCTTAAATATGCCTGAAATAAACTGCTTTATTTTAGGTCAGACTTTCAAAGTTTGAACCAACACTGGCTACTGAGTCATATTGAACTGAATTTCCTTCTTGCCTCCCCTGGATTGACACTCTGCTGGCTGTGGTGTTTGCAGAGATCTCCACAAATCAAGGTTTTATTACCCTGGGTAGTGACTGGGTCAGGATAACCCAATGACACTGAGGTGACTTTTGGGCTCAACCACACCTGGTCCACGCTGCCCTCTTGAGTTGGGCTCTGCTGACTCTGACCACATTACCTTCATGCTCACTATCCCATCTCTTTGAGACCCCGAAGAGTGAGTCACTTCTTTCACAAGTCCTGAAATTGGGGGTGGGGTGCCTGGCCAGCAGGGATCATTACCTACATCTAGGGAAGGCCAGTGGAGCCAAGAACAGAGCCTGTGTCAGGGTAGGTGTGTGGTGGGAGGGCAGGTGTGGCCAGCCTTCAGCCTTACCATCCCTTTGATGCCCTCTGGGAAGAGGAAACGGTTGTACAGGGTGCTCACGGTGTCATCTGGAAGCACCTCACACTCCTTCTGGAGCAGAAGGTCCCCAGTGTCCAGGCCATCATCAGCCCAGAAGATGCTGAAGCCACCTTTCTTATCTCCGTGAATGAGGGTCCTGGAGGGCAGGAGGGAGATGTCAGTCTGACAGAAAGTGTCATAGGGGACACCTTAGGAGCTGCCCCTTGCCCCCCTGCCACCCTCCAGGAGGCCACCTCCCTCCCAGGAGGGGCTGACACCTGCTCCTATAGGAAAGTGAAGAAAGGGAAGTGTTTATGACTGCCAACCATGCCAGCTACATGCCAAAAGCTGTGCTGCCTTAGGGAACAGCCCCATGACAGGTGAGATGAGCACACAGAGCCCTATCCTGGTACAACCCACCTTGCACTTTCTGTCCTGCTGCAGGTATGACACAGGTGTGTCTCCTCTGCTGCAAAGCATGCAGTCTTATTTATTTATTTGTTTGTTTGTTTGTTTGTTTTCAAGACAGAGTTTCTCTGTGCAATTCTGGCCATCCTGGATCTTGCTTTCTAGACCAGGCTGGCCTCAAACTCACAGAAATCTGCCTACCTCTGCCTCCTGAGTGTTGGGGTTAAAGGTGTGAGCTACTACCACCTAGCAAGCATGCAGTCTTAACGTTCTCCGACTGTGGTTCAGGGTGACATACAGCACCTGTGCAATGCATCTGACTGCCCTAGAGGGATGCTATAGGCTGAGGAGGGTGACCTGCCAGGCAGATGGGTGGATCCTAGCTTACCAGTTGATGGCTGATGCCCCTCGATGTCTGGGTAGCAGGGATGGATGATAGATTATAGAGCCATGCCGGGGGGCACTGATGACTTCCATGGGGATGAATTGGCTGCAGAAGGGTAGCACGTTGAGCTCTGCACCCAGAGCCTGGTATTTGCCCACCACCTCGGGCAGAGCTTGTCCTCGAGCCCGCCACCGAGGGAACTTGAACACAGGCACACCATCCTTCTCAGCCACTAGGCCTGTGGGGAGAGTGGGTGAGAAATTGTCCTCTTTATGCTATCCACACACTGTCAGCTGTGCCTACCCAGAACGTGCCTCATGGCCTGTTCTTGGTGCCTTTCCCTTCTTGTCCCCACTGCCCAGCAAGGTTCTAACAGGATGTGGGTGTGGCTGCTGACCAAGGGTGAGTGGTGGGCAGGGACTTCCCTGCCTGGATGCTGCCTCCTGCTGAGTACCAAGGCCTCCATGTGCCTCCCTTGCTCAGGTCCGACAGGTCCCCAAAGCTGCTGTGCTCACAGTCCTCTCCAGAGGCCCAGCCCTGGCCAACACTGTCTTTCTCCTCTCCTTCACCATCTCTTTCTTCTTCCTCTCCCTTTCCTCCATCCCCCCACTCCTCCTCAGATCTCTTCTTGGACACTGGGGTCCCTGGGAATCAAATTTCTCCCCTGTCAGCTGTTCCCTCACCAGGAGGAGAACAAGAGGGGTGGGAACGGGCTTGGTCCTTCCTGTGGGGACCCTCTCCTCTGGCCACCACCCTAGCCTGCTGCCTCGCCCCAGCCACAGGAGTTCCTACCCAGGGCAGCCGCTGAATCTCCGTTCTCAGTCTGCAGACTTGGCCCCAGTGTGCACACTCTGCTCCTCACACCTGTGACCCAGAGGCCCAGACCTGGCCTGCAGGGCCCCTCTGCCTCCTTACAGACCTGAATCATAGGCTCAATTTTCTATGCAGCCCAGCCCCTCCTATCCTCAGCCTGGTGGTAACAGCTTCTGCTGGAAGGAACAACCCCAACCCTGCAGGGCTTTCTTCTTAGCAAGTCTCTCGAGATAACTCCTTGACTGGCCTGACTCTGCTGTCTGTCCTCATCTCTGCCACCATGTCCTGATGCTAATCTTCATTGTCAAGGTCACTGGGTTTGGAATCAGTAGGAGGGTGTTTCCAGGGTGTTAAATGAAAAAGAGAGACTCTCCAGAATGTGAAAACACCATCTCATGTTCTAGGTCCCAGGCTAAATAAAAGGGGGGGCGGGGAAGGAAGCTAGCTGAACACCAGGACACATCTCTGTTTCTGATTCAAATGCAATTTGACCAGCTGTGAGATCAGAAAGTACTTCTAAAGCAGTTTCACTATGGCCATTGAGACAGTCCTTCAGGTCTTCCGAGGTCAAGGCGAAGCAGTGGTCCCGACCAGGCTTGGGATGGTGCTGGGAGCAGAGACAGTCTAACCAGGGCTAGTGTTTGTTTGCAGAGCTCAGACTGTGGGGTCATGTATATCATGCTGAGGCCAGGCAGGCTACAGCAGCGTTAGAGCAGAGTCCAGGGGTCAGACTGTGACCTCTTGCTCTTCCCTGGATCTGGCTGGTCCCTCAACGCCTCCCTCCTAATCTCAGTTTCCCATCATTAAGCCGTGCCCTACAGTCCTTCTCCATCAGGTCTGGAGGATCTGTTCATCATATGGAGGCCCCAGCATCCTGTGTATTGGGCGCCTGCCTGCTCCAAGCCCAGGGTTCAGGACTGTGACTCTCAAGTGGCTCCTCCTCCAGTAGGTAACAGCACCAAAAAGATGCTAAAAGGGAAACCTCTCAGCTCCACTCACTTCACTGTACCAGGAACCCTCTGGCAGGCTGAGCACTTGGAGCTGAGAGAGCCCCAGAAATGGCAACATGAAACATGTCCTCCAACCCTTGAGAGCCTAGATTCTTGGATTAGAGAAGTTCAGAGAGGTTTGTAGGACAAGCTGGGCTTCTCCATGGCCCTTGGTCAGGACACGAATCCTACCCCACAGTCAAGTGTGGGTCGCTTTATTCTAGGACGGTCACTTGGCATCAGTGTGAATGCAGAGTGGAAGGTGTATAAATGCTCTCTACCAACAGCTACACCGTGAGACCCCATACTTGACCCACCTGCCCACTACAGCGCCTCTGCCCCAGCAGGTAGGTTTTCCTCCACCCTCCGCCTTGCCCCTGAGCTGTCACTCACCCAGGGGATCTGCTTTCCCATCCTTGTCTGGGATAGTGAAGACACCCACCACCTCATGGCCCTCCTTCCTTAGCTGGCAGTAAACCTCCTGGCCAAACAGGCTCTGCCCGATTACCGCAATCTTCATGGCAGCAGAGGGCTGGAAGGCACCTGTTGAAGGGGCAGCCAAAGTGTTAGAAAGGGCTCTCGGAAGTCAGGGAAAACCACCCAGATTCCAGTAGTTACGTTCCTGCCTTGGTCACCCTGGGGGCTCCATAAACATCAGGCTGTTTTAGGGAGATTGCCACTGTGCAAGGGGCTGGGGGTCACGGACACAGGTAACCCTGACTTCTGTGGATGTGGAGACTCTGATGGTGGCTGGTGGGTCAGATGGCAGCTGTAGCTTTAGGGTCCCTTCATTAGTCCCTGAAAATTGTCAGAGACCTGTTGCCAGTCCTCGGTGATATTTTGGAATATACCGTGGTCATGTGACCAGTTCTGTGATCTTGGTCCAGTCACATTAGCCTCTGTCCCCTCACTGTTAATGAAAAAGCCACCATACTTCTCTTGAGGCCACACCAGGCTTATTGCACTAGATCCAGAAGCCACAGAGGGGCAAACGAAGTCTTGCTCGATGCCAGCCTCGAGTGACAGCACAGGGTGACTGGGTTGGGAGGGGGTACCTATGGGAAAGGCCAAGGAGAGGGACGGATGGAATGAAGCAGAACTCAGTGTCAATGGCTACTAAATTCAGCACTTCCTGCCACTCGTATCTGTAAACCCTGAGGTACTTGCTGGTATTTTTCCTTAAACTGTTTATTCACCACATATGCACGGTTTAGGGAAAGTCTGCAGTGCGGACTTCACACACTCAGAAGTACAGAAATTGCAAGTGTGAGGTAGCCTATGAATTTCCCCCACACAACATATTGCTGTGACCCAGAAATGCTGTTGGTCACTAAACACTCAGACCTCTCGCAGAACAGCGGAGTCTCTCTGTCTTGGCTAATCTCACACATATGCCTTTCAGGCCCCAACCCATGCCTGCTTCCCTTCCCCTTGCTAGCCTGTAGACACGTGAACCTTCAGGGGTCAGTATGTGAATATATCACAGGAGTCCATGTTGACTCAAACGTTGTACCGCATTCATAAAAATCAAGTCCAAATAGATTACAGACCTGAGGTTATAAACCTCTCAAAGATAAAAAGAGAAACGTGGGCAGCCTTGCATTCATCAATAACTTTCCAAGCACTGCAGAGGAGGGCTCACGAAAAGGAGAATTAAGTACTACTTCATTCGGTTTAATATTTCTACTTTCAAAGAACTCCATCAAGAAAATAAAATGCGACTCCATAAACTGGGAGACCTGAGAAAGAACAATTGACTCTCAAAACTCAGTCAGAGGGGGGAAACTCAATAAAAACGTGAACTAAAGATCTAAACCATCAACCTGCAGTGCCCACGGGGGCCAGAAGGTGGTGTCGGGTTCCCCTGGGGCTATACCTGTAAGAGGTTGTGAGCTGCCTGGCTTGGATGCTAGAAACAGAACTCAGGTTCTCTGCAAAAGCAAGGGGTCTTAATCAGTGAGCCACCTTTCCAGCCTCCAGCATTCTTGTTCTAATGCCATGCTCCTTTTAATCACCAGTACCAGAAACCACGCTGCACTGGCTAGTTTTAGGTCAACTTGACACAAGTCTTGAGTATGAAAGAAGGAGGAGCCTCAGTTGAGAAAATGATTCCTTAAGATGGGGCTGTAGGAAAGACTATGGGACATTTTCTTAATTAGTTATTGATGGGAGAGGGCCCAGCCCATTGTGGGTGGAGGCACCCCTGGGCAGGCAGTCCTGAGTTCTATAAGAAATCAGAATGAGCAAGCAATGAGGAGCAAGTCAGTAAGCAGCACCCCTCCCTGGCCTCTGCATCAGTTCCTGCCTCCAAGGTTCCTGCCCTGTTTGAGTTCCTAACCTCCTTAGATGATGATCAGAGATGACGAAACATAAGCCAAACAAACCCTTTCTTCTCCAAGTTGCTATGGGTCATGGTGTTTCATCACAGCCCTAACTAGGACACACTCTCATAGGTATTTCTTCAAGTTGGCAGGAAATTCATGTCCAAACACAAATGCTGACAGCAGCATTATTTCAAACTGTTCAAAACTGGAAGCGACCATGACACCATTAGTGAGTGGATGGAGAAAAACCAACCTGTGGTGATGGGGTTCAGATAATGGAACCTAAGCCAGAATCAAGAGGACATGTGCTAAGGAGCTGTGAAGAGACACTCAGGAAACCCCAATGCAAACTGCTGAGCGAGAGACGCCAATCTGCAAAGCTGCCACTGGCTATGATCACCATCACATGGCACTCGGAAGAGTCAACCCAGAGAGTCAGAGACAGAGAAAGGATGAGTAGCTGCCAGGGCTGTGGCGAGAACACTCATGGCATCTAAGACTACAGGAGTGGACGCATGTCTTTACACACTGCCCAAACATGAAGATCACACAGGACACCGCTCTGAGGTCATCCCATTGCCCTGGGCTCAGCTCGCACAGTGTGGTAAATGTTTAGCAATGGAAGTCACGGACAGAATGAATATATGGGAACCTGGCTCTGCATAGACTTAAAACAAACTCTGAAAGTTGATTATTAACTTAATGGAACAAATATAGCTCTCCGGCCTACATTTTGCTCCACAAAGTACAAGTGAGTTAAAAATAAATATTTTTACACCAGAACAGGAAGAAAACATAATAAGGATAAGGAGGCAGGTAGCTCAGTTGATCCAGCACCTGTCTAGGGTGCTTGAAGCATTGGTTCCCATCCTGGCTCCACGGAAACTAAGTGTGTTGGTGCAGGCTGTAAGTAGAGCTCTCGGAGGGTGGAAGTAGGAGGAGGGTGGGAGTTCAAGGCCATCCTCAGCTACATAAGTGTTTGACCAGCCTGGGCTACCTGAGACCCTAAAAGAAGAGGAAGGGGAGGAGGACAAGTGGGGGAGAAGAGAGAGAGAGAGAGAGAGAGAGAGAGAGAGAGAGAGAGAGAATTCCTCTAACCATGGAATGCACATCAAACATGATGCATGATGTTCTCACACATAAAGCACCTTATTAAGAGGAAAAACTTACAGCCAATACACAAAAACATGTTCCAATCACAAATAATGAAACTGGAACATTTCTCTAAACGCAGAGTCAAACATGGTATGCCTTCCTCCTGTAAAACTGACAGGTCTGAAGATACTATGGTACCCAGCACTGGCGAGGTTATGGCAAAGCAGCAAGCAAGGGGAAATTCTCGCAGGGAACATGAAAAATGGCTCAGTCCTGACTCGGTGTCTCTCTTATAAACTGTGGGAGGACCAGGGAACAACCGGGGGGGGGTTACACTGCTGGGTTTTACACCATGGTGTGGCAGTGCATAGGCCGTGCCATTAGGATACAGCAAACTGTTGCTGGCTGGGAATATGTAAGCCAAGATGCTCCAGGAGGTAACAGCTCACTGCAGTTTCCTAAACTCTCTCTCTCTCTCTCTCTCTCTCTCTCTCTCTCTCTCTCTCTCTC